>JAPKID020005271.1:0-11217 GCA_026931265.2 Tropidonophis doriae | reverse complement strand
GAGGCCAACTCTGTGGGATTGTACTGGACGGTGGGAGGCTACCGGTGGCAGTAGGGGGTCTGTCAAGTAACCTGGGCCTAAGCCATGGAGCGCTTTTAAATTCATAATTAGTACCTTAATCGCACCCAGAAAACAACCGGCAACCAGTGCAGGCTGCTAAAAGGGGTGTAACATGGGAGCACCTGGGTACCCCCATGATAACCTGCAGGGCCGCATTCTGGACCAGCTGAAGCTCTTCGATATTAATTTTAATAGGGTGGATCCTGGTCCATCATTCAAAGACTAAGGCAGTCAAGGAAAAATTGAGCATCTCATTATAGTACACTGAATGGGAAGCTTCTGGACCTTGGAATCTTATCATTGATGTATGAATAGCAATAGGGCAAGTTCTTGGTCTGGAATCTGCTCTTTTTTTCTATGGCTTTCTATTCAAGACTCCCTTGAATTATTCTTCAGGCTGTTTATGAAGCATGAGAGAAGGTTGGACTTAGAGGTAGTTCTTGCTGGTCAACTGTCTCATTACTGGCTGTTCAAAGTTCCAAAGGGGTAAAAAAAACAACTCGCATTTACAACCATAGCAACAACTTGTGGTTGTTATTCATATGCTTCCCAACCAACTTGAGACAAGTAAGGAGAATATAGAAGTAAATGGAGAATGCAAAACTTTCTGTCACATGAATGTGGCACTTAACAGCTGCTGTGATTCACTTAATGATCAAATGGGAAGTGAAGCTATAAGGCTATAGGTGATTTTCCACTTAGTGACCATGGCACTGCGCAACAGAGTTGCCAGTCCTAGTTGTGGCCCCTAAGTGAGGACTACTTATACTCTGTACACATGAGGTAACTGACAATTCTATCCTCTTCTTTCAGCAATGGGGACGTGTTTCTGGAGAGATGGCTCCTTCTCTGATGCTTCTGTAAAGGGTAGGCCATCTGTGGAAACATATGACAGCATTAAGAGAAATTAAACAAGGGCAGCACTAAAAAAGCGTGAAGCTAGACGTTCTTTCTCTTTCTGACAGCAGCAATTTTGCAAGCTATAATTAAATTACTCAGTGACATCCTGATTTCACATTTGAATTCTGTCAATTATTATTTCCCCTTAAATAATGAACAAAAAATATTTTTACACTCTGTTGGAATATTAAAAGCTAATACATTTATTACCAAAACAACCTAAAAATTGCCATTGGTACTGCCTATTGGGCAGCGAGACCATTAGCCACCAGAAGGTTTTAAAGGACCAATTAAAGCACCAGGCCAGGATATTATGTGAACCCGTCATTGAAGCTATTCTATTATCATAGGCTTTCTTCCTGGCAAGACTTTTTTTTATTGCTGTAATTTAATTAATGTAAAGCTTCCTGTAAATTTGTTTCATTCACAAAAACAATTTAACTGGTCTACATGCCTCAAATAAGGATCTTGAAAATCTGTTGAATGGATTGCAGAAGCCAATTTTTTATTAGGCCTCTAATCCTTTGGAACAGCTTCTCCATCCTGGTCCTTTTTCAATATGTTATCCTTCCTCATGGTTTCCAGGAAATCAGATATGAGCATTCACATTGATGCCAAAGAAGGGTTATCAAGAAATAATGTGTTTGAGGACTTTAGTCATATAATTATTTGCTTTTTGATATTTTAATTGCATTTATTCAGTGATTTTTTCTTTAAATGGACAGTAGTAACTGATATTTGTAGCTCAGGGTTGAACTTTACAATTGTTCTATAGGTTTCTGGGTGCTCTCTACGTTTGGTTGCTTTCTTGCAGATCTTTCATTATCAAACTTGGTAGTGTTAGTCCTGATGATGTTGCCTAGTTTGCTAATGAAATGTCTTCAAAAAAAACCCCCTCCAACCAAGCTCAGAGAGCACCAAGGACCCCACAGGACAATTGTAAACTACTTAGAGTCTTGTTGGAGTACAGCAGTCTACCAATAGCACAAAAAAATATTGTTTGTCAGCAACTTCTTTTACTGGATGCAGTAAATATTTTTGTGAGTAGTATATGTACCTATTTATATGCTTCTCCCCCACACACACACCCCTTCGTTGCTGTAGACAAGAGAAAGAGAAAGGTAAACAGTGTAATAAAGGAAATTAAATACAGGAAATTAAGAAAATAATTGTTACCTTTTGATAGTGTTCATTCACAAAAAGTTGCTAAGTGTGCAACACACATGCTTCTTGCATTGGCAAACTGATCAGCATATGTAATATGTCTTTATTTCATTTTGGATAATAAAGTCCATAATATTCAATGTCTTAATATATATGTTTATCTTTCAGGTACCACAAAATATAAATATTAGTACCATAAATATTTTCCAAGAAATAGTCATGTTGGCCTGTTTTTTGCAGAAACAATCCAACATGACTATTCCTTGGAAAATATTTTGCAGCAATATTGCATAGTTTTCTTTATTAAGTTCTAAAAATGCAACATATGTTTGCAAATATTTCATGGATAAGTTCTCAAAATACATCTCCACTTTCACATTCTCAATTAGCTTCTATAACAACCGACATTGTAGCCTTCTACAAAAGAAAATTGGATATAGAGTATGTTTGATGGCCTTATTGCAGTTGGAACATATTGTGTAAATAATAAGCATCTATCTCTTTTTTTTCTTTGTGGGTTTCTTTCTCCCACTATATTGTTCATACTGTGTAAGGAAATTTAGATCTTTCCTTGCAAATAGAAATAATATTTACATCATTACAATTAAAAGAAGAAGAAAGAGAATGTCGTTTCGAAAGAACATTTGGCTGTTTTGATTATCTGGAAGCTAGAATTTTAGGCAGCATTGAAACAATATTTTTAGCCCAGAACAGAAATTATAATTCTCCAATCATTTTGGTTCTGCTGTGCCAGATGTTGTTTCCTTGACTTTATTTTGGCTCTTTTACCCTATACGAATATATTTGTTCCCCCATCTTTTCTTTAACAATCTTCTATTTTCACAATTGGTTGTCTTATGCCAGAATTGTTTTCAAGACAAACTTAGGTGACAACTTGTTATGCAAGCAAGATAGTGAATTTGTTCCAGAGTCATTATACAACACCTTCCCATGCCATATCAAAGAAGTCTTAAAATTAGTTTGTTATTAATCTGGATAGTTGAATACAAGGCAAGTGAAAACAAAAGGATTTCAGAATATGCTATTACCATTCACCTGTTTAACTCCTTAGTTATTTAATTCATGTATAAATTGCTCTTCTTTCATCAAATAAGGCAATGGACAGGAAGCTTCATATATTATCTCCAGCCAGCCAGTAGCCAGTCTCATAATTGCTTAGCTTGAAAATAATATATCTGAATCCCATGCAGACGAGCAAAACTATCTCTCTATTTTGATATGTGTATAATTCAGATTATTCTTCTACTGCGATTTTCAGAAATGATAATAAAGCAGTCAACCTAAGTATCACTCCCAAGTTATCCCCAACAGGAAGCAATAATAGGATTCTTGAATTCCAGATTTAGGCCAATTATTTAAACATGGATTAAAAATAATAATGATGATAATAAAATGGAAATGGATTACAGTCCAACTGAGTTGGATTACCAACAGGCTAAGAATGGATTTAGAAGACGTCTATAATGTGGGTTAAAGTGGGTTTTGAAAATGGAATTGTTTTAAGCTTGCTTAAAAATAAGCAAGCTAAATTGACATATAGACTAAAAAGTGGATTAACCTAGATTAAAATGAATTGAATTAAAATATAAACATATCTATTTATTGGGTGTCCTTCAGTATTTGGATACTAATTCACTGCTGATTGACCCCTGTCTTTTTACCTATCATTAATATTGCTATCTCTTTTGATTTAACACCCACAATTAACTGTAATTAAGCACAACTGGTTCTTCTGAAAAAAAATACAGGTAAAGTTAAGGAATGGAGTTTTCCAGAATTCCATTCCTTCTTAAATTTAAATGCCTATATTTTAAATACCAAAGAAACAATATGTTGCTGATCATTGAATTCATAGACTCCTTGGAGATCTACAGGGCCTTGAAATGAAATAATAGACAAAGCTAGGTTGACTGGTCTCAATTGCAAAATCAAGCCACAAACCTTTCTAATATTTGTGTTTCTGGGAGACTGGTGAAATTTAGAGAGAAAGTTTGTCTGTGCAGGATTAGGCAGACACAGCAATCTGCCTGCTTTTTCAACAGTTGCTATCAATAGTCTGCTGACTAAAGCTTGACAACAAACTCCACCATATTTTGAATTTAATGCTTGACATTGTCCAAAAATTTAGATGATTGGGCATGATTGGACATAAAAAATAATTTGGAACCAAGTGGCTTATTTCCTGAACATATAAATACAGTACCTATGTCTTCAAAAAACTTTCAAATCCGTTTTTAAATGATGTTCATAACCATTTAGTTAATGACTATGTCAATATTGATGGTAAACACAGTGAGACATAGGAATTGAATCTAGGCCATGCCAGATATCTGCTATGGGCTGTTTCAAGAAACAAATTTTAAAATAACGACTCAATTGAAAGCCATGTTTACAACTGAGGTTGGAATAATTAAGAAAGTGGAAATCTAATATGCAAATATGCTTACTCCAGAGTAATAATACTAAAATCTTATTAGAAATCTGAGCAGTTACACTAATAACTAAAACTTCCCCTCCTTTACTTAAAATCAAGATTGATTGATTGATTTTGGCTCTCAAATGGCAGAATACTTTTCCATACCTGTTTTAAGCTGCTTCTTGTGGATAATTATTTTCTCTGTAATCGACTTCACATAAACTCTTGAGGATTGGAGATAATTTTATGCTGTGCATTCTGGAGAGTCTCGGATTTATTAAAAATCTGATATTCTATTACATTTTTTTTAAAAACCCACTAGCATTAACTTACGTTTGTTCTTTAAATGATCAGAAGAGCGAGAATCACAAATAATCCTTCATAGAAAATGATTAACATTAAGAATTGATTGATACACATTAAAAAGATAACGTTATGTTTAGGCTTCTTATATAAAAGATGATAAAAAGAGATAAAAGTGTGAGATAATAATTACATGGCTTCTGATCAATGCGTTGAATGCAATTGGCTAATTCCAAAGACGATACAAGGTGAAAGTGATACATCAGAAATTGAAGTGATGAAAGTCATTGTAAATATTATGTCTTATATGTATAATATAACCAGAAGTGTGTACTTGCTTTTCAGAAAAAATAATTGTATCTGAATATTTATGGCCTTTTTCATTTTTTCTTTCCCTATACAGCCTGCTATAATTAAGTCAGTCTTCCATCTTTATTTCCTAACGGGAATATTTTAAAGCTCTTTCAGGGAAACCAATATTTTAATTGTCTATGCTTCCTACAGTGCTAATATTCCAAGAATTTTTCCCTTCTGCCCTAGTATTAGAGATTATCCTTCTCACTTTGCCTGAAGAACATTTTTAATTTGCAGAGGACTGAAACTAAAAATAAAAAAGAGCAAACATTTTAAGACACGGTGATGAAGATGGCTTCTCAGTAGTCTCATAAATTCCACATAAAGCAGAACACAGCTACTTTATGCAATGTATATCTGCAATGTTAATCGATTCAGTGTCAAGATAAAAAACTACAGCTTCCTTATGTTACCATCTCTATTATAGCATTATGTAATAAAGGGTTTCAGTTGGACTATTTTCTCTGGGATGGTCAATGCTAATTATCCTCAATATTATTCTCAGTGGCTCGAAAGTTCAGTGCCTTTTGATATATGGTTTTGGAGATAATACCCTGATTCCCTGAACATAAGACCTCCCTGGATAATAAGTCCAATCGGGCTTTTGAGTGCATGCACTAAATAAGCCCACCCTGAAAATATTACAATATAGCAGCAGCCATGAAGTGACCACATCTCAAAAATAATAAGACCTCTCCAAAAATAAGGCCAAATGCCTATTTCGGGGGTCAAAAGTAAATAAGACCCTATCTTATTTTCAGGAAAACACTGTATTAGTCTGTTGTTCGTCTGTCTGTCTGTCTGTCTGTCTGTCTGTCTGTCTGTCTGTCTGTCTGTCTCTCTCTCTCTCTCTCTCTCTCTCTCTCTCTCTCTCCAAATGCCTGCATCTTATTTCAGTTTTACCAGTTAATCTTTTTTGTTGCTTGTTAATGTTCAACAAACACTATATTTTTCACTAGCTGAACTGAATGATGTGTGTGCTTGTTATGATACAGATTCAGGGGTTGATTGGAAATGTGCTGGGTGCAAACTAAAGTGAAAATTATCCAAGGTAATTTTCCAATACTCTGAACATGTAAATAATGTGTAATAGATGTCATGGCTTGCTCTCCTTTGTTCACATGCCAGGAGTTCTTGTTGTCCCCTACTTCCCATACTGTGCCAACAAAGTCTCTGTATAGATGCCAATAAAAGGGTAGAGAACTTTACCATGCTGGAAAGAAATATAGCCCAGTGTAGGTCTCCCTGCTTGTACAGAGTTTGCTCATACATGCCAACAATATTTTCCAAAGAGTCTTCAAACAGCACTATATTCATTTTTCTTTCTCACCTCCCAGTGGAAGGTAGGAAAAAACATGCTGTTTATTTTTAACAATGGTGAACAAGTGAGGCTCCCCCCCAAAAAAAATTTTTTGAATACATGGTCTAAATTATGTAATCTCTTACTTTTGCCCTCTTTGTCCTCATGAGCCTTCAGCTCCCCTCCCTTACAAGACAATGCATCTTTTTATCTCTTAACAGTGGTGAGCTCCTACTGGTTTGGTTGAACCGGTAGTGACTTGGCAGCCTGGGTTGCTGGAACTGGCAGCGACCCAGGCCTGCCATACCCTCGAACTAGTTCCCCAGGCAGCGCATGGGTGCCACCATCTTGTTTTTCAGTTCTGCGCATGCTCAGAATAATTTTAATTACACTGTGCATGCGTACGCAGCACACCCACAAGTAAACTAGTAGTAGTGCCTGCCGGAACCCACCCCAGGCTCATATCAATTAAGCCTGACAACAAATTTGTGCTCCGTTCTCTCCTGCAGTCTTCAGTGATACATTATCTATTTTCTGGTAAGACATAACTGGTCACCTTATAGACAAATCTTAACTGTTATGAACCATTATTACATCTAATTGATTTTTCAACAAACAATTAGAGAGGTGCAGAAATAGCTCAGAACCACAGGAAGGAGTCTTTAGGAGGTCATCTATTATACAATCTTGTTCTTGTTGAGGATCATGGCACCAAATATGTGCTGAAGAGCAGCAGATGTGGAAAGAGCTAATATGGTGTTATGCTAATCTATCATCTCCGTGTCGTCTAAGCTATTAGCTTGATCAAACACAACAGATTTTGTAAGCACTCGTTAAATTGTTTTCAGTCTTTCCTGCACTGGAAATGTAACAGCTATTATTAGTTTTCCCATGCTAGTTGACAGAGTTAAAATGACTTCTTCAACTTCGTTAGAGTGAGAAACTTGGCCACTTCAAAGCTTCAGAATGTAAAGTGTTGTCTTTGATCTTGTTATTCCATTTGAACTTGTGAATTAGATCTGGAAAGAGATATTAACTCATTCTCTTTCATAACACCAACATTTGCTGATTCTATTATCTAGACAGCACCTTCCTTTCCAAAGTATTGTATTCTTTTTACATAATAAGCGTAACTTAAAGTTAAACTAAAAGCTTTTAAGTACTATTTGCACTGCACGTACACATGATTTTCAGTGAAGGAATGATGGTTTGATTCCCAAAGTGAGCTATTAACATCAAAGAAATCAATAAAAGGAAAACATGGAAAGTACATGTTATTTTCTCCCCAGTGCATTATTCCCTCTTAACATTTATTCCAGCAGGGACTGCCAATCTCTATGTAGCCAAAATGAAGCTGCTAAAAAAAACAATTTATCCCAAGATCTTAAAGAGTGGAGAAAGGATGGGGGAGGAGTGCAGTAGTTTGACCGATAAAATTATGGTCTGTTAAAAAAACTTCACTGCAGATTTTAAAAAAGAGACTGAACCTCCATTTGTCTGAAATGGTATTGTGATTCCTGCTTGAATAGGGAGGTTGGACCAGAAGACCTCCAGGGTACCTTCCAAGTCTATTATTCTATAGTCCCGTGATGGCGAACCTATGGTACAGATGCCACAGGTGGCACACAGAACGCTTGTGTGTGCTGGCCAGCTGATTTAGGCCTTCTTTTGAGGCCTTTTTCTGCCCTCTGGAAGCTTCAGAGAAGCTCCTGAAGCCTCTGGAGGTGGGGATCTGGAGTCCCCAGGTTTCTAGAAAGCCTCTGAAGACTGAAAAAAGTGCGCCAAAAGCAGGGGGTCATGCACATAGCATTATGGGTGTGACACGCCCATGCACAACCCCCGTGCACTCCCCCTGCTTTTGGCATGCGAGCCAAAAAAGGTTAGCCATCACTGCTATAGTGTATGTTCTTTCAGACACTGATTCATAGGTGATGGGTACAGTTGCTGCCTAAAGAAAAATCTCTAGCAAAATTACACTACATTTTTATTATCAGAATAGAGCTGAAAGGGACCTTAGAAGTCTTCTACTCCAGCCACCTTGTCAGGCAGGAGAGCCTATACAAGTTACAAGTTACTGTCCAGTCTCTTCTTCAAAACCTCCAGTGATGAAAAAGCACCCACAAAGTTTTAAGGCAAGCTATTCCACTGGTTAATTGTCATCACTGTTGGGAAGTTTCTCCTTAATTCCAGATGGCTTCTCTCCTTGATTAGTTTCCATCCATTGGTTATTGTCTGGCTCTCTGGTGTTTTAAAAAATAAATTGATGCCCCTCCTCTTTATGGCAGCCTCTCAAATACTGAAATACTGCTATCATGTTCCGCCTAGTTCCATGATGGTGAACCTATGGCACAGGTACCACAGGTGGCACACAGGACCATCTCTAAGGGCACTCGAGGGGTTGCCCTGTCAGCTCCAGTGCATATGTGTGCACTGGCCAGCTGACTTAGGCCTTCTTTGGAGGCCGTTTTTCGCCTTCTGGAGGTGGGGGAAGGCTGTTTTCACCCTCTCCAAGCTCCCAGAAAGCCTCTGGAGCCTTTTTTTGCCCTCTAGGGAGGGCAAAAAAAGCGTGCCAAAAGCAGGGGGGTCATGCACATAGCGTTATGGGTGTGGCATGCCTGCTCACATCCTCCCTGCGCTCTCCCCGCTTTGGGCACGCGAGCCAAAAAATGTTAGCCATTACTGGCCTAGTCCTTCTCTTCTCTTGACTGCAAACATTCTTCATACTGTATATTTTAGTCTCCAGGCCTTTAATCATCTTATTTGCTCTTCTTTGCACTTTTTCCAAAGTCTTAACTTTTCCTGTTCCCTGATGCTGTGGTTCAGTTGTTCTCCCATTTCCTTTCCTGTTTTTTCTCTTAATCACTCAGCATTTTCACAATCATTTGAAACAACCCTGATTAAGGGTTCCCTGTTGTAAGATCCTCCCGTGTCCTCCCCCCCCCTCAAAACAAAAAGGGTTTTAGCAAATTCTGTGTTTTAGCAAATTCTAAGATTCAGATGCCTCCTTTTTCTTTTAGATGATGCCATTTGGACACAAGATCAATAGCCTTCAGGACTGAACTTTGAAATAAGGGGAAATTTACCACTTTAGAGACTCTAAAGCTCTGTCTATTATCTCAAGAATCAGTGGAACGATAGTATATGGTAGTCTCATGTAGTTATCAATTGGGCCCAATGGAAGAGAAGAAAAACAATCTGACTTGATAATAGCAAGTGCTTGGAAACGCCAACAGGTGAAGTTTATTCCTGCCTCGAGTTATAAATCTTCTCTGCTAACATCCCCATATCAAGCTGCAATCATTAAAAGAAATTGGAAACACATCTCCATTTGTATGAGGAGAGGAAATCTTCAGGACCACCTCATAAGTTTATGGTTGTAGTGAGATCTGAAACATTGATCCCTTACTGTTAGTTCTCAGTCTTAGTCAATCAATATTCTGTAATTCAAAGGCATTACATCCTCTTTGTTCATTAGAAAGATGCACAGAATGAGAGTCTTATGGCCCTCAAAATGTCCTTCGACTACCACTCCACCATTCCCTAATCATTGGTTCAGTTGAAATCACATGTCAGCCGGCAGTCCCTAAGTTCCACCCCTGAGAAAGGGGCAACATGATCATATAATTAAAGGGGTAGGGTTCAAACTTTACTAGGGCACAACAGCAGAGCTTAATGTTCACTGGAGAGACTGTCCTTTGATCATGGGACTGTGGAAACTATTGCCTTCATAGAACTTTCTATAGTTATGTTTACTTCCACTAGTGAAAAGCTGTGGAATATTTTGGAAATAGAAAAATTAATTTACAGCAGAATTATTGTGACTTAAGACTTATCCACACAGCTCTGAGATCTCTTGCTTGCCATTTGCTGATGACAAAGAAAGGATACTGCAAAATCTCCATTCCCACCCCACTCTTGGGCCAGCCAGAGGTGGTATTTGCCAGCTCTCCGAACTACTCAAAATTTCCACTAGTGGTTCTTCAGAACCTGTGAAAACCTGCTGAATTTCACTCCTGGTTGCTTATCTCCCCCTTAAAGTCTGCATAAGATAGATGAAGGCAATCCAGGTGGAATGAATGTTTTCCCTTGGGAAACCCTCATTTTCAAACATTAAAATTTGTATTGAATGTATTCTGGGCAGTGAGGAGTAGATGGGACATTCTTATGCTACTTTGTTGCCTGCCTAGTTCCCCCTACTTGTAGGGATTATTTACCCATTGCATAAGATTACCAGACATAGAGTAAAAGGAGGACTCATCCTTCTTTTCCTACCCATGTCCTCTTTCTGGCAAGTATAATCTTAAAATTAAATATTGCCTAAATATTTCTGAGTATACTTTCCTGAGCTTTTCTTTGGCAAAACATTCCCTTAAAAAGTGTTAACTTCAAGTTTGCTCTGTTACCTTGATTAGTTTATTAGTGCCCTCCTGCAGCCTGGAGCTTCTAAGTGAAATAGACAGGACCATAATCAGTTATACACTGAAGACTTTTATCTGGGAAGTGGCTCTAATACGTTCCTGTGATTGAAAAACCAGTATTTCTGGCTTCCGGTTTGAGCTTCCGGCTCCGATGGCGGCTCTCCCGAGCTTGCCGTCCCAGCCGCTTGTAAGAGGCGTTTTAAAAACACCTTAAAACGCCTCGCAAAGCTCCAAATTCCTAAGGAATTTGGAGAAGAGAGCCAGCGCCGTAGGGCAGAGTC
>JAPKID020005269.1:0-11218 GCA_026931265.2 Tropidonophis doriae | reverse complement strand
GGTCTATAAATCAATAAAAATAAAAATAAATAAATAAAAAATAATTGAACCGATATTCCACATGATGTGTTTTAGAAGTGCGGTTTTCTCATCATCTTTAGTGAAAATGGTTAGCATTGGACAAAGTGAAGTCTATTTGATCTGGACTGTAAAAATCCAAATCCTGATGACTATGAGATACCAACAACGAATTTATGTTTTCTTTTCTGTTTGCTACTATAGACTATCCAGACTTCTGCAAACTAAAACTAGGAGCCAGAGAGTAAAATATTTTTTTCTCAATAAAGCAAGATTGGGTGACTGTGACCTTCAAAGAGATTGCTGATTATCATCTTCCAACAATGCCATAAAGCATAGGGAGGAATGCTAGGAACTATGTTTCAGCAATCTCTCCAAGATTTGGAGAACACAGCATGCACATTCCAGTATTGTTATTTTGGCTGATGGCTTCAGAACCCCATCTACTAACTACATCATAACTGAATTCTCAAAAAAATGTAAGCTGATCAATAGGGTGAGTTCATACAAGTATTAAGTCACAAACTAGCAAACTGCATGATGATTAACCCTATCTACCAATAAGCCAGACTAGCCTGAGTCAAGAACATCCCCTGGTTTGCTGTAGTATGAGATGAGTTCATTACCTAATGCAGATTCACCAAGCTTAAAACAAATCTAGTCAAACTTCTTAAGATTAACTACAACTAAGTGTACCATATAGCAATGGAGACTTTCTAATTAATGCATATCTCTACTGATTCCATTCCTAATATTCAATCTATGCAAGAGAATATCATAGTTCTAGTTCACTTCCTCTAAATATCTGATTTTCAGCCTTGTCTCATACTCTGACTCTTAAATGTATATAGTCAACTTCACAAATGGGTAAATCGAAGCTCACTCAATGTAAATTGAGGATAGGTTCTGTCTCTATCACTTCTGATGATTATTCTCAGATGAGTCAGATTCAATACAGGCAACAGAGTAAATAGTAACCAATAATCATATTTAGCAGCAAGTACGTAGCAAAATTGCCAAGAACAAAATTGGTATAATTATTTTCAAATAAGCAATGAAAATACTCTCATAACTGAAAAAGAGAGATTTAATTAAGGCTTCACACTGACATTTTTAAACTATTTATTAAGATCCAATCAGATGAACATAGTTTCTCTAAGTAAACAGTTAATATGAACAGGAATTCCTTCAGAAACAGCATAACAAACAGCAACACTCTACAGTACTGTTTAGAATCTAACCACCTGAAGTATTCTACTTGGACTTGATTTTTGGTGGAGAGAGGTTATATATTCCTGTGCAAGAAGCTAGACATAAACAACAATTTTAATATCTTAGTTAAAAAAAAACTTTCTGATTTTTTTTCTGGTTTTATGTTTTCAAAACTCAACAGGTGTTTTGTTGTTTGGAACAATAAAGATTCCACACAGAACTCGTTAATAAAAATAAAAACCCTCTGTCCTCTCTTTTTTTGAAATCTGGTCCTCCAATTTGTATTAATAAATGAAAGCAATAAATAAGAGTAATTATTAATAATAGATGAACAATAATCTGAACGAAAAATGTAGATAATCCATAACAAAAATAGCTTCAGTGTAAGTTTAATGACCAATGATAAAACTCATTTAAATTATCACTAACGCCAGTAGACTAGAATATTAGTGGTCTCATATCTTCTCCTAGAAACCATCAAACTCTTCACAAACCTGGTCCTACCTTCTACTTTGAGGTAAAGATAAGACTATAGTTCCTGCTGCCACAATTATCTTGTGGGGGCCCTCACCAGGGGCCTATCTCCTAATCTTGGTATGCAAAAGAGACAGGACTATAACAATTTGTGCTGCTTTTTTACCAGTTAATAAACCCAAATGCAATCATTTTACTGTGCCCTCTTCTGGACATATAGTGAAGAGATTGATGATCAGAGGATTTAGCCCTTCTACTCCTTGGGAGATCTTGCAAGTGATAAAAATGAAATATTTTGGTAAAAAAAGGGGACAAAGCAAAAGCAAAACAAAATCCCACAACACTTTTATGAATTAAAGTGTAGTCATTTAAATGAAAGGAGACAATTAACAAATTGCCCTAGAAAACAGGCTTATGAATTAGTTAAGAAAGAAACAAGCCACAAGATGGTGCTGGTCTGCTACAACTGAAGAGAACTCTGCCTCCATTTTTTTTTTAAATGTGCAGTTTGCAAAATATTACTACAGGTCACAAGAGGTTGTAAAAAAAAGAAGAAGAACATGAACACAACCTGAAATATCAGTGAAAGATGAAAGACCATTCTATAATTTACAGAGATTTTTTAAAAATATGAGTTTTAGCATAAAGTAGCAATAACACTCTTTTTCCTCCTTCTCCTTAATTAGTGCAAATTCTTAGCTACACATTTGCATAGAAATAGAAGTCTCCTGAGAATGTTCCTCTGCTTTAATTATTGGATATAATTCCTTAAAGATTTCAGGGGAGAGATAGAAAACTCATTCCTCATCTTACTCCAGCTTCTTTCTATGGATTTTTCTCTTTGTTCTATAATTACTAAACTTTTTATTTAACCAGGAGAGAGGGACATCTGATCCTGGGTAAACCCCAGTCCCTCCAGGTAGACCAGATGGGAAACACAACTAAATGAACTATTTGATTTTATCATAAGGCTACTTAACAGAATCTTGTAAGTATAAGGGTACAAATCTCCTGCTGTTACTTTTAACCACCTGTTCAATTAGTGTAGGTCCTTCCTAAATTTCTTCTTCTACCCATTAAGCCACTAGGAACTCCTCCCTCTCTTGTCTGGTTGTTTCCTAGGCAGTCTCTCTTCCCCTTATTCTTCATTTCCACATACCATTACAATAAGTGACCAAGAGCCATTTGTCATTCATGGGGATATAGGTTATGCATCCATAGTCTACAATCTAACATGTAAGCTATATTCATAATACTTATAAGAAAAAGAAAAATGCAAGAAAAAATCCTGGACAATTCAGAATTAAATATACTGTACATACTAGCCTTTCTAGTGAAAATACATGTTTTCATACATACAAATTATGCAAAGGTTCAACAGTCAATCAGTCCATCATTACAATATGGTCAATTATCAGAATACAACTTAAAAAAGAAAAAAGAAAATTTACAAAATAAAAGCTAAAAGAACAATAAATAATCAACGTGACTGGTTACAGTGGGTTTTAGCTTCAGCTCTAAAATCGCTTAAGAAATCAATTTCCAGTTCAAGTACTATTTGTTATAATCTGAATAGCATTTTGACAATAATTTCAAAATTACAGATTTGTATATAGGAATACATTTAATTAGTCACAAAAACAATCCTGAGAAAACAAATCCAGTTTTTAGCTAGAAAAGTAGCTAAAATGCTAGACTTTTCAGATTTCTTTGTCCATAATGTTTACTTTCTTTATACAAAAATAAACTATTTCAGTTACAGTAATGGATACTGTTTATTTACATTATTTTAACTGCTTTTCTAGTTAAAAATATTCAAATAGATTTCAAATTGGGAAAAGTTAAAAAGCATTCCTAACAAATTCATTTCTAAACAAAATGATATGTCATAGTGTTGACATGGGAAGAGATCAAAGATTAAGCTGGTTCAGTTTTTTTCTGCATGTATTCTATTTAAAAAAACCTACTTTGGTACTGTAATTCCTGGCTGAACTTAAATGAAGAAGTCCCTGCACCAATCATTGTACCTTATCCTAACTAATCCTTATGGGGTTATTGAGGGAAAAATAGGATATGTTGTAGAGCACCCTGAGTTCTTTGAATAAATAAAGGGGGAGAAGAATAGATTACAATGAAATTACACATTTACTGCTAATTTTTCTATTACTGGATATAATTCAGATATCATAAATTGGGGAGACAAACTTTTTTGAGCCAAAATAGTGGGAACAATCAGAAGGCAAAGATATGAAAGTGTTTACACCCTCCTTGACCCATCATAATTTTTATGCTAAAAATGCTTTATGGGGCACACTTTGTTTTATAGTAGGCTCACTTTTCCCCTTTTTAATTAAAGGAATCTATGTTTTATAAAAGATGGAAGGGAAAATGATGGGCACCATATAATGGTGTAAGAAATGGTGGGCAACATATAATATGTAAGCTGTTAAACTGATAGTTGGGACTACCACCATAGAAATCCCTGCCTAGAAAAAAAAACCTAGAAAAAAAAGTCTGGCAGTAATAATCTTGTAATAAATGCAGATATTGCTTATACCATTTAACTCTAGTCTGAGATAATGTTGATGCCTTAGTCATCATCTAACTCATTATTCAAGAAATCTGATAGAATGAAACAAATCATAGATTTAGTTTTTATTTTTTTATTTTTTAAGATGTGCTGCAAGAGTATTAGAGGTTTATATATTTATTTACAGGATTTATCGGATCATCTAAAAATCACCCAGATTCTTATATAGCTTCCAAAATTTACATAGTAAAAAAAAGATACAAAATCATGATTGATTAAAATAATAACAAATACAGACTGACAATTATGAAATTGTAAAAAGGGAGCATTGTTTACTTATGTATGAAATAAATAGAGGACCAAGAGACAGAGGAGTAACAGTAAGCTGTGGAAAAGCTCTTATATCAAAGAAAGCTTAGTCTGAGGGATTAGTTGCGGTATGGACATATGATTAGCACCAGCAAAAAGCTAAATTGTCCTACATTTGTGCATGAACTCTCCTTTTTTAAAAAAAAACTTTTAAATGAAGACTTTGCTTTATTAAAGCATAACTTCTTTCTCAGTTTGGCTCTTGTATTGTTTGAAATATGCCATTATTTGTTTTGTACGTTTTGCTCCATTTGCTCCATTGACTTACGACCACAACTGAGCCTAAAACAATTGTTAAGTGAGTTTTGCCCCATTTTATGACCTTTCTTGCCGCAATTGTTAAATGAATCACTGCAGTTATTTAGTAACACAGTTGTTAAGTGAATCTAACATCCCTATTGGCTTTGCTTGAAAGTCGCAAAAAATGATCATGTGATCCTGGGAAACTGCAGCCATGATAAATATGAATCAGTTGCCAAGCATCTGAATTTTGATCACATGACCATGGGGATGCTGCAGCAGTCATAAATGTGAAAAACCCTCATGTCACTTTTTTCAGTGCTCTTATAACTTTGAACGGTCACTAAACAAATGGTTGTAAATCAAGGAGTACCTTTATTTTGTTTTCAACAGCTCCTATTACCATAGATTCTCTACACCATTTATTTTATGCAAATTTTTAAAAAATTGTTGCTGCTCATTACAATTATTTTTCTATTGCTATTTGGTTTTTATTGTACATGTAGTCCTCAACTTACAACCATTTGTTTAGTGACTGTTTGAAGTTACAATAGCACTGAAAAAAAGTGACTTACAACTGTTTTTCATACCTACGACCATTGCAGCATTCCCATGGTCACGTGATCATAATTCAGATGCTAGGTAATGGGCATATATTACGATGGTTGCAGTGTCCCTGAGTCACATGATCACCTTTTGAAATGTTCTAACAAGCAAAGTCAATGGGGAAGTCAGGTTCACTTAACCACCTTATTACTAACTTAATAACTGCAGTGATTCATTTAACAATTGCAGCAAAAAAGGTCCTAAAATTGGGCATAACTCATTTAACAACAGTCTTGCTTAGCAATTGATATTTTGGGCTCAATTGTGGTCATAAGCACTACCTGTACTATGTTATTGAAGTTTTGTTGTCCAACACTTTTATTAATCACCGATCAAACATATCTTGTCTGTGTGTATGGATGCTAGTTCCTTCACAAGGATCATATTTCCTTATTGACTAACATATTTTCTCACATCGTGATTTTGGGATGTTGGTGACTGTTGTAAAATCAACTCCTTTTTTTCAGGAACTTATTTACAATTAGCTCAATGTTTTCTTAATGAGCAATAATCCTTAAGTAAATATCGCCTGTATCAGCATCGGAACATTAAACCTAACAACCCAACAATTGTCCACTCAAAAACAAAAAAAAGGATATCCAATGATTTTCTGGCATTTTCATGTAACATTTGGAGTCTTGCTGACTAAAAATATAAATAAGATAATTTTTAGTCAGCAAGACTCCAAATATTAAATAAAAATGTTAGCAAATCATTGGACATTCTTTTTCCTGTCTTATTATGAGCCAGCTAAGTGGACGGACTGCTAAACTTGCATCAAACTGGAGGAAGGTGCCCTTTCTTCTACAACGTCCAGAGTCAGAGAATAGAAAAGAAATATAACCAGCCCCTTTCCCAAAACACACAGAGGAAAATAAGGCACTCAGTGCCAAAGAAAACCTCTGTGAACTCAAGCATTAAAATCCCAACAGCTAAGTAGAAAGCTGAGCCCCTTGGACATCAACGGTGGGGCCATGCAGCAGACTCCGGAAAAGCCAGAATAGCAGGTCGATGACAACATGAACAGACCTGAATATCTGAACAAATGTGTAAGAGGTTAATTAAAATACACATATCAGCTCACAGGCACACAAAAACCAAGTGTACTGTCATGCAGGGCCTCTTGCAGACAGACAAGACTATTGCTAACTAATAAAATTTTATCCACAACCATGCAGGCTTAACTGCTGCTTAGGTTTCACAATAAAAAAAATAAAATGCCTGAACATTTCTTATGGTTTCAAAGGAAGACTTAAAACCTGACTATAGATAAAAGGCTTAGAACAAAAGAAACAACTACTACTAACTGGTTTGTTGTGTAGCAGTATTTTAAAACAGCACCATGATCATGCATATGCCTTTTTCAGGAACGTTTAGATCTTGACAGGCAAAGGACATCAAAGTTGGGCACATATACAATAATTGTGTGAAGAAAATTCTAGAGTTTAATTTGCATGTGGATAGCTGCTACATGGTTTAGATAGATTTGGGAAGATGAATAAGATCCTGATCACAAAACATTATATTCAAGATGTTTCCTTGATATCCTTGTCAGTTTACAAATGTTCACCATACATATGTATGCATATACGTATGTGTATATAAACATTTGTAAACTGAAAATGTATCTTTATTCAGATTAATACATAGCAACATTACATCAGATGAATTCAACAAGTACACTCTAATGGTGGGTATATTAATAATATAATTTTACCTTAGGCAAATTAAGTACTCTGTAGATTAATATAATCTTTTGTAGAACTCTCAGCAATAAACTGCTATTCCTTATCTCAGTTCATAACAAGGTAAGTCATCAATTAACTGGTTGCTACAAGACTTTCAATCTAATGTTTGCTTTATTAAAGGCAACTTAAATCATCAAAAGACGCTTTAATTTAGCAAACCGACCAAATTCCTGGTTTGATCTGGTTAAAGGTCACTCAGAATCTTATTAGACATAAAGCAAGATAAGATACAGGAAATTATTCTATCCAATAGCTGAATTTTAGACTTCTTTATAAACTCCAGAAAAAGCAACCCTTGTTTTGTTATTAAACCCACATGTTCTCCTTCTTACACTGAAGTCAGGAAACAGGAATATTAAGGCTCTAGTCCACACTATTGCTATGTTCAGCTTTAGATCCCTTTCATGTCCTTCCATTTTATGTTGCTTTATTACCTTGCCTACATCATAATTTTGCATAAATGATATTGGTTCACCATGCAGAGGCAAAGTCCAATACTATCTGGAATTCTTTTACAACTCTTAGGAAAATACCTGGCCACAAAGTGGTGGAGAAAAGAAATAACAAGGCAGGATCACAAGTTCTCATCAATTCCATGATGGAAGACTTGAACTGGTTGCCAAGTGCCTTTGTTTTCTAGGCTCAACGTAAAACACTGATTTGCATAGTTATGAAGAGAAGATCTTGATTTTTAACATATCAACATTCTTAGTCAGCATTCTCTAGAATCCATTATTATTAAAGCAATTCTATCAGAAGAAAATACTGATTTAAAAAAGAGATATTTATTATCAGGGGGGGGAAATCTTGTTTTCACCTGATTTCCACCTTGCCAAAAGGTGCATAGTTCACAGCTACCTGATTGTACTCAAAGTCTTTGTGGTCTGTTTAAGAAGAGAAATGCATCCACTCTGGGAAAGAATTCAAAGTAAGAGAGACAAGACAAGACAGGCAAAGGGGCCCCTAACAGAGCAGTGTGAAACATAAAGATGTAAAGGAATATGTCTTTTGAGAACAAGGAAAATAGTGTGAAGAATAATACAAAAAATTGATACATTTGAAAAATATATCTATTTTCTGGCACTTCTGTTTGTTTGCAGCATAAAAAAAAAATCATGTTATTATTTCTAGGAGGCACCAAGCAGAAGGTGCCAGGTTAAATATGGACCCTCTTTTTCCAGATAACCACTAGTACATGAGAAAAAGTTACATGGGAATCCACTGGGTTCAATTCACTCTACCAAGATAACATGCAAATTCGGCCTAGGTATTTTTAGAGCAACTGTGTAGATAAAATAGGTAGACAAACACAAGCAATCTGTACATAAGTTCCAGACACATGAAACAGTGGTGCACGCTGCTGTATTACAGGGAAATAAATATATTACTCATTTTCAAATACAATATAGGGAGTCCTTAACTTATAATCACAACTGGAACTGAACTTCTAGTTGTAAATTATTATAGTCATCTGTCAAGGTACTCATTTGACTGGACCCAATTTTACAATATTTTTTGAAAGTTGTTAAGTGAATCCATAGTCATTAAGCAAATTCCTTGATCGTGTGAACCCATTTTTCTGAATGGGAAAAAATTGTGATCACATGACCCACAGAACACTGCAACTGATTGCAAAGATGAACCAGTAACCAAAAACCTCAAACAATAAGGAAGAAATTGAATTAGTTCAAAAATTTATCTTCCTTTGATCCAAAATTGTTCTTGATAGCAGTACTACTCCTGAAATCAAACATAGGATAATCTTAGGCTGCTGTAGAATGGTTAACATGAATAAGATCCGGAAAAGCAGAGATATTGATATAAACACAAAAAGCAAGATAGTTGCAGCAATAGTCTTCCCTATATTGATGTATGGGTGTGAGAGTTGGACACTAAGAATGGCTGATTGAAGAAGAATTGATGTCTTTGAACTGTGATGCTGCTGTAAATTATCTATGGACAGCCAAAGTAACTAACTGAAAAGTGTTAAAACATATAAACCCAGACCCATCACTAGAAGCTAAAATCATAAGACTAAATCTGATTTACTTTGTCTATGCCATGCATGCAAATTGGAGAAAGCAATGACACTATGAATACTTAGTGGAACAAGAAGAAAATGCAAGCAAAGAGCATGGGGGTAACATCAACTCTGGTAAAAAGTTGAATATCCAACAGTTGAAAGAAACTCTGCTTGACAGGGTAGCGTGGAGAGCACTTGCCTATAACGTCACCAAGAGCTGGGCATGATTAAATGTTTAAAACAAACAAACAAAAAAGGAAGAGGTTCATAGAAGGACAATTAAGTTCAAACTCAGACATTACTTACATTCAATACTATCCACTCTAGAACCTCATTCACATTCAACTATTTCAGTGTTTGCAGGTTATGCAGCCAATTGGGAATGTATACATGCCAGCTTCATTACAATAGTCCTTGATTTACAACAGCTCATTTAGTGACTGTTTGAAATTACAATGACACTGAAAAAAGTGACTTATTTCTGTTTTTCATACCTATGACCATTGCAGCATCCCCATGGTCATGGATCAAAATTCAGATGCTTGCATCTGAATGTATGGTTGTTGCATTGTCCCGGGGTCATGTGATTACCTTTTTACAACTTTCTGACAAGCAAAAACAACAGGGAAGCCAGATTCACTTAACCATGTTACAAACTTAACTGCAGTGATTCACTTAACAACCATGGTAAGAAAGGTTGTAAATTGGGGCAAAATTTACTCAACAACTGTCTCACTTAGGGTCAGAAATTTTGAGCTAAACCGTGGTCATAAGTCGAGGACCACCTATAATATGATGATTTCATGGCTAATGTAAAGAATGGCATTCAGTCTATGGTTTCATGAATGTAATGTTGCTTGTTTATTGTTCTGGGTATCATTTCCCTGGAAAATATAATCCTTCTGAACATACGTAGTACATTTCTTCATCACTCAGTCTCAAAACCATGTAGCGGGATTAAACATGGGAAAGAAAATGAATCTGACAGAGAATTGATGATTTCCAAGTCTGTTCAAGAACTGACACCCTTGTTTTAATAAATTAATGACCAAAAAATGACTCACGCCTATACTAATCAAGAAGGGACTAGCAGGCTTTCCAAAGAAGATTTGAAAGTTTACTTTGGCATTGAATGTATTTACACACTTTGCCCCTCTATTTTGATTCTCCTTTAATTTGCTGTTAACTCATATACATTAGTACATGTGCTGTTCACTTCTGTATCAACAAAGTAGGAAGCTGGGGTTTCTCTACTAGGAGTGATACTTTACTTTAAAAAAAGAAAAGAAAGAACGACCAGAATAGAACAGAAAAAAGAGTCTAGATCGCATAGCCAGAGAGCCAGTGTGGTAAGCAATTTAGGATAGAAATTTATGTTTAAAAATGTTAAATGATCCTTACTGGAAATTCATTTCAGTGCAAATTATAATTGTATCTTTAAAAGCCTGGTCATCTCTGTCCCCAAGTTTCTTATGGAGTTTTCCATTATAACAAACATAATAAATGTCACAAATTGATTACCCATGTAAGGTATATATTCTATTCCAATCTTTGGAAAGAACAGTGATTCCTGGCCAGTTCTAATTATAGTTCATGATTCTCCACTTCAAGGTCAGTAAAGAGAGATGAAAGATGATAAATATATAAACTGTGACTTTTTAATCTGAAATTGTCCTGATATTTTCTGCACTACTGCAGAATCTCTGAAACATAAACTGAACTACAATAAAAAAATAAAAGTAAAAGATGATTCAGCCTGGCTCAGTGCCGCAGTGGTTATAGTGCAGTACTGCAGGCTACTAAGGTGTTAGTAACCACCTTTAAAGCGCTCCATGGCATGGGACCTAGTTACTTGTGGGACCGCCTCCTACCACATACCTCCCTTCGACCTGGGAGGGCCTCCTCAGGGTACCGTCTGCTGGACAATGCCGGCTGGCAACTCCCAGGGGGAGAGCCTTCTCTGTGGCAGCCCCCGCCCTCTGGAATGACCTGCCCCCC
>JAPKID020005268.1:0-11219 GCA_026931265.2 Tropidonophis doriae | reverse complement strand
TAGCGCAGGGAAAGTTTGTTTAATATATTTTAAATTGTTTGTATTTTGTATTGTGCTTTTAGTATACCCTGTGCGCCACCCCGAGTCCCTTGCGGAGATGGGAGTGGGATACAAGTCTAAATAAAATGAAAATGCTGACTGCCGGCTGCCCGGAATTTGGCAGTTCGAATCTTACCAGGCTCAAGGTTGACCCAGTCTTCCATCTTTCCGAGGTGGGTCAAATAAGAACCCAGATTGTTGGGGGGCAAGAGGCCGACTCTGTAAACCACTTCGAGAGGGCTGTAAAGCACTGTGAAGTGAGTTATAAGTCTAAGTGCTGAGTGCTAGGATCTTGAAACACTGCCAACCTGTCTGTGCATGTCATATTTTCGGAGGGGGGGAGTGGATTTGGGAGAGGGTGAATGGAATTAACATCCTATCCCCTTCCAGTTCCTGGCCAGCCTTAAGGCACGGATTTCTGGGGCATCAGTAGCTCCTTGACAGCCCCACACGGTGTGTAGTTCATAAGCTTGAGTAGACACATATGCCTCACCAGCTGTCTCTTGAGTTAAAAATGGAGGAAGTGTAGTTTAGGCAGCGTTTGCAGATGGATTCATGTCGGAATCAAACTTTGCTCCGAGCGGTTGTAAGATATACCTGAAATAGCACATTTTGGGTTTACAAGGCGAGGTGTAAAGGTGTTTGATCAGCAGGAAGCGTAAGATAATGGCTGAACGTCTTCTTTGCAGTGATGTTTGGAACAAGCTGTCAGAAGGTATGATGGCCACCACTAGCTTAAATTGCATTCTTGGGAGCATCTCGGCTTCATGGAGGACGGGTCTGTCCATACCTATTAACAGTGACAGTTAATCTTCAGCTCCATCAGCCTATCTCTGGATTTCCAGGGGTGCTAACTCATCTGTCTCTTCTTGCCAGACTTGGTTAGAAAGTAAAACGTTGAGCTTGAGGGGTCTTAGATTTAACCTGACCAGGAATGCTGGTTTTTGCATGGTCCTCATTAGTGCAGGCACAAAGGATTCCAATGGAATTTGATGAGTGGTTGGAACAGATCTTCCCAAGGTGAAGTTAATTGCCAGGCTTTTAACCCAGACAAAAAGGTCCCACTGACAATGAGCAGAATGAAGATGTAGTTAGGAATTAGCGTTTGCAATCTGATTGACTCCACATCCTCCTGAGGAAAAACACCAGCATTTCTGCATTTTTCTTTTTCAATATTGGCCGATCTCTTTGCAAATCCTGCAGGTATTATTACTTACTTACTTACTTACTTACTTACTTACTTACTTACTTACTTACTTACTTACTTACTTACTTACGTACGTACGTACGTACGTACGTACATACATACATACATACATACATACATACATACTCGTTGTTGTTGTTAGTTGCGAAGTGGTGCCCATCATGACCCCATGGACAACGTTCCTCCAGGCCTTCCTATCCTCCACCATCCTCTGGAGTCCATTGAAGCTCAGACTGGCTGCTTCGGTGACCCCATCCAGCCCCCTCCTTCTCTGCCGTCCCCTTCTTCTTCTTCTTCTTGCCCTCCATCGTTTCCAGCATGAGGCTCTTCTCCAGGGAGTCCTTCTTCCTTCTCATCAGGTGGCCAAAGCCTTTGAGTTTCCTCTTCAGGATCTGGACTTCTCAAGAACAGCCAGGGTGGATCTCCTCTAGGACTGACCGCTTGGATGGCCTTGCAGTCCTGGGCTTCCTGAGTCCAAAAAGTCTCTTCCCACCACCACCCTCCAAGGCAAAACCTTTGCTGGACCAATCCTCGAATGCAGCTCATCTACCTGGAATCCACACTGTATATTAGACATTAATGCAATCGAGTGAGTCCAGAGGTATTTCATGAGAAGAATCCTCCACTCCTCTGCTCACAATAGGATCCCTTATGCCACCAGGGTCCAAATTTTGGGCTTGGACAACCTGGAACTACGCCGCCTATGGTCTAATATTGCGTACTAAGCGTAGTACGCAATATTGTCTGCTACATCGTCCTACCTGTCAACGACCTCTTCAGCTTCAACCACAATTAACACACAGGCAAACAATTGATACAAACTCAGGGTAAACTACTCCAAACTCGGTTGCAGAAAATACGACTTCAGCAACAGAGTGGTCAACGCCTGGGATGCTCTCCCTGACTCCATTGTTACATCCTCAAACCCCCCACAGCTTCAACCTCAAACTGTCTACAGTGGACTTCACCCCATTCCTAAGAGGTCTGTAAAGGGGGCATGCATAAGCCCACCAGCCTGCCCTCCGTCCCTGCCCTACTGTCCCCATTTATTTTCACTCATTTCTTTCATTCATGCTCATGTTTACACTGATACCTGCTATCTCGTACATGTTTGACAAACTAACTAACTAAATAAAATAACTAAATCAAAATAAATCATCATCTTTACTGTCATTGTAAAAATTACAATGAAATTGGTTTTAACTTCACTGGTGCAAAATTATAACAGAAACAAAAAAAGAGAGAAAAGAAAAAAGAAAAAACTAGCATGTGCATGGAGTGATTTATTAATATTTTCCCATAAAATACATAACTAAACAATCGTGTCCCTTAAACCAATCCTACAAAACAGGTTGAAAAGTTAAAATCCATCCTCCTCCAGGTATCATTGCTGCCATTCAGGTCTTTTTAAAATGGAGGATGGTCCACAGACAAAAAGTTGCCGTATTGTTTAAATGACCAGAATATCTGTAAACTAATACCCCTAGAATTGTAATGCTATTAGTCTTTTTTATTTCTTTCTATCATTAATATTTAAAAAATAAATAAATAAGCAGATACTGAAAGGCTAAAAATAAAAAACTCATAATCAAGATACATTAAAGCAATAGCAATAGCATTTAGCTTTATACGTCACTTTACAGTGTTCTACAGCCCTCTCTAAACAATTTACAGAGTCAACATATTGCTCCCCACAATCTGGGTCTTCATTTTATCCACCTCAGAAGGATGAAAGGCTGAGTCAAGCTTGAGCATGGTGAAATTCAGTTTGTCAAATTGCAGGCAACCTACAGTCAGCAGAAGTACTGCATTCTAACCACTGCACCACGACTCTTAATTATCTTTTCTTATAACCCAGAATCTACCATTGCACAATGTCACTGGGTGCATATACCACTCAAATAGACAGCATTTTCTTCCTTGCTACATTACGCTAACTATATTGGATACTGCAAATATCAGTAAAAGTGTCCTTTTATGGAACTACTATAAACTAGCTTTTCCAGATAGAACCTATTCCCTCCCCCTCCCCCTGCTGCACCCCTGCCCAGGTCTGGGATTTGATATGGTTGAACAGAGTCTTAAGGAGTTACCAGTCAAAAGATAGTCTGAATCTTATGATAAAAGTAGGTTTGTTTCAGCAGAAATAATATAATGAGGAATTTGACCTCAATTCAAAATTTCTCGCCATTCACTTATTGGAAGTATGATGCCTCAGGTACAGCATGTTGATCTTTTTAAACAATAAAAACTTAAATAATAATTTCATAAAGACAGCCAGGATGTGATATAGAATATTTAGAAGTAGGGTATTTATAGGATGTTTATCACAAGAGAGATTTCTTTTACTTTTACTTAATATATTGATTGTCTCCCTTTCCTGCCTGTGTTTTCATTCTCTAATCTGTTCTATATTCTCCCCAGATTCTTAGCCTCTTCCTCTTCTTCCTTATAAAGAGGCATCTTTACATTCAAGTAAAAACAAGGATTGGTCATTTCAAAGTATTAGAACTGTCCCTTGACATCACTCTGAAGAGAAGACTGTAAAGAGGGTCGAAGGGGAAACCTAAAACAGCAGAAGTAGCTGCAGGAAGCATTGGTGGTAATTGGGAAAAGAAAATGAGATTGTAGATATTTTATAAAGACACGCGAGTCATTGTCCCAACTCAGCTCCACCGCACATGCATGCACACCTCCCCTAGGCCAGATGGTCTTTGTGTCACGTGTGCATGCATGGGGGCCATGGGGTGCAGAGGTGGAGGTAGCATGAGGTGGTCACGTACACATACGCAGGTGGGCGAGGCGCAGATGGTGTCATGTGTGCATTGCATTATGCTTTCGGCACTCTATGACAAAAAGGCTAGCCATCACTGTTCTAGCACAAACATAAGCATGAATATCGGAGCCATGTTAACCGCAAAGGGCGTGAATTAATATGTATTAATTCCATCCTTTTCTCTGGATTGTTAATCTCAGTCCGTCTGCGTTCCTTTAAAAACATACCAACTGTACTCTTCTCCTGAAAAAATATTTATATTCTATTTTACAGGCAGTTTAACTCATACTATTCCCAAGTTTCTTGCAATCCCAAATAAGTTTATTGTTTTCATACCAAGGGCAGGCTAAAGAGACAGGACAATAGAGATCCCTGCCATTCAAAACAAATGTTCTAAGGATGAAATTATCCAAAACAGAATGTTCAAGACAGTAAGATACACAGAATTGTGGTTTTCAGCTGCTCTAACAAGACTATAGATGGCTGGTGACCACACCTAATAAGGAATTTCCCAGATGGGTGATTCCTCTAGGTAAAGCTGAATCACTTAGAATATAATAGGGCAGGGGTTGGCAAACGTAAACACTCAAAGAGCCATTTGGACCCATTTCCCACAGAAAAGAAAACACTGGGAGCCACAAAAGTCCTAACTGGAAGCCCCTTTACCAAAAGTTCAGTTCCCCCACCATAGAGACTCCTCCTAGCATGGCCTCCTTTTTCCACTACCTGTCATAATAGAAAGCCCTATCAATTGTGGAGACAACTGGAAAACCTTCCCCTTGCCATAGGATCTTCTCCTTGTGCACTGTGCTTCTCTCTGGAAGCTCCTCTCAAAATTGTGGCACAGACTGTTGACGGAGCCACAGCAGAGGGAGGAAAGAGCCACATGCGGCTCCAGAGTCACAGTTTGCTGACCCCTGTAATAGGGCAATCAACACCAAGCACGGGAGGAAGACAGAATAGGAAGAGTTGAATGATATATACAAGGCACTGGAGCTATGATGGGGAACCTATGGCATACATGCCTCAGGTGGCACAGAGAGTGTCACATGCACATTGCATTATGGGTGTGGGCACACACACATGCTATTTTGGCACACAATAACTAAAGGGTTAGCCATCATTTGCATGAGAGGCAAAACTCCACAAGAGTTCCTTGGCTTTCAGTGCAAATATCTAAGCATATAGATATTTATGGAAAAAAATCAGGTCCTTTAAGTAGCATTTATATACAGTTTCTTTAAGAGCTGTATATGGAAAAAATTGTTCTTCAGGAAGATCACTGTGAAGCTCATTAGACCTCCTTTAATGAAAATGGAAATGAATTTCACAAAGACCTCTGCTCCCAAATTCTACTTTCAGTAGCTGACACAAAAAGGGGAAGATCTTCTGGAAAATCCTTAGGAGCAACAATATATTTCAGATTTAAAGTGCAGCATTTCCTTTTCAAGCTGCCCAGGAGACTTTTTCATCTCAATTCTCTTAGCCTATTTTGCCCCTAAAATCTGGAATATAAGGTACTACGCTGAGTTGGAGTTTCATTTTTTTTTTTAATCAGTAACAGTCTTCTTTTTCCACACTGTCTCCCTCCTGCTGAATATTCCAATCCCTACATTCCTTTGGTTTGCTCCAAAGGTCCAGTATCTGGCAGTCATTTCTGTTTGCATCATTTTTTTTCTTTTTTCCTATGTAACTATCTACTATGTATTTCTTCTCCTCTCCTCCCCCAGTCCCCCCACCTCCTTCGTTCCCTTTTAATTTTGATTCTTGCTCTTTTTTTCTTCAGGCAAATTCTTCTTTCTGGAATTTATATCGCATCGCTTTGCTATCACTTGTGCCAAAACCAGGTTCATTTTCCTAGGAATTTATTTGGGGGACAAAAATGCAGAAAATAAGGAAGATGATCTTGATGGAAACATAGTAGAGGTAGTTCTGAACATAACTGAACCCAGAATTACAGTCGTAGGTTGTGTGCTAGTTAAGTGGTGATCAAGTGACCAACCCAATTTTAGAACATTTCTTATGACAGTCCTTAAGCAAGTCAACAGGGTTGTTAAGTAAACCCATTGTCCACAATGGACATTTTTTATGGAAACTGGTAGATGCCAGTCATAAATTGCAGTCACATGACTATGGGATCCTGCAAAGAGTCATCAATGCAGACCAGCTGCCAAACACCCAAAATGTGATCAAGGGAAAATGAAGGAAGAGTGACATGCTGCTTTATCCTCTCTATGCCTCCTATGAAAGCTTCTGCTTTAATCGTCAGTGGTCAATGTGGGTCTTTTTTACAGTGTTGACTCCAAATTCTCTTTGCTTTCTATCATTACATATTAAAAATTCATCACCTGCATTCCACTAAAGCACATGTAATGATTCCTTCATTTTCTCTTAAACGGGTTTTCTCTCAAAAGAGAAATGATATAACATCTGATATGAAAATATAAAAATTACAAATATCATGCAGGGAAGTTTAGAGGACATTCCTAAAATTCCACCAAAAAAAATCCACAAATCAAGCTGGATGATGGCTTCATAGAAGCTTATTCAGACTGCCACCTTTCCCTACAAGACTTTTACAAAAGCTAAGAAAACTAAGCTAAGAAAAAAATGTTTCCTGAAAAAAAGAGGAAGATTAATTTTTTTACCAGAACTCCTCTGATGAATTAAAACAGGAAAAACTCAGATTTATTTCATTCACTTACTAAATTATTTACTCCCCAAAGCCAGAAATGATGGTACTATTTTAATTTTAAAAAGAAGTTAAATAACAGCTTCAAAAGAAGCCCAATAGAAATGATGTTATTATTAAGTTTTTTAATATACAACAAAATATTAAGCAGAAAATAGACTCAGCAGCAGCAATATACATAAGCTTATTTTTTAATGTTATGAATATACTTAGTTTTAGACAGCGATCTAACCTAGAAAATATTGAAATTAAGAAGGAGGGCAAGAGCAGTAGAAGGAGATGGGAGGGAAAAAATATTAGCACCCAAGAATACAAGATCTGTGATCAAATGCTCTGTTCCAATTAGTTTCATTTTCTCTTGTTATGAACAAAACTGCCTTCTTTGTGCTATTTGAAACCAAGTTCTTCCTGTTCAATCCTAACAGAGGCTACACCTGTAATAATTGTGAAATTATTAAAGACATAGATAATATCCTGTGATAGGGTAGCACAACACTGTGTTAAAGTCCTTTCGTCTCAGTTATAATTGACACAAGAATCCTCCATTGTTTCCCCTGGATTATGATGCCTTTATCTTGTTCCACATTTCAAACAGCTTTATAGCAGAAAGGCCTGTAGAGATTCTCAGTCATCCAGGTCATGGTTGTCCCAAAGGTGCTTTTTCAGGAAGCAACTTTCTGGACTTTCTTGTTGTTGTTTTCTTTGAAGATCTCCAAATCCTTCAATGACCCTCGAAAACAGGGGTCTCCAACTTTGCAACTTTAAGTCTGAAGGACTTCAGCTCCCAGACTTTGCTGGCTGGAGCTTTGCTGGCTGAAGAATTCTGGGAGCTGAAGTCCTTCAGACTTAAAGTTGCAAAGGTTGGAGACCCCTGCTCTAAAACATGGCTGTCAAACTCCCGGGCCACAAGCCAGATGCCTCACGCACTGGCCACATCTGTGCCCGGTTTAGCGAGGGGAGGAGTCCCAAAAGATCACGTGACACTGCCATGACAATGTGAGTTTGACACCCCTGCTCTAAAAGGATGCAAATAACCAGCTGTCTGCAAGGAATATAAATCCTTCCATTCCCCACTATCCTGTCAGAGCTGAAGAAGCTTCTAGGATGAGAAGCTAAATGTCTTCAAAGAAAAAAACAACCAGTTGCCTCCTGAAAAAGCACCTTTGGGACAGCTTTATAGCACCACTGAATTCTGGGAAGTAATCAGAAATTCCTGATTAATCTGCCACAGGATATAAACTTTGTTCTGTTTGCTGCCCATGATATGTATACGTACAATGTGGCCTTCATCAGTCATTGACAGATTTCACAGGAGAAGGGTGCACAAAATGCATGCTGCTAACTACTGATCAGCCAATCATCACCTCATAGTGTGCTTCTTTCCCACCAGCAGAACAATTTAACAGGCTATTCCACTAAGCATTACTTTGATGCCACAAAGCTGTGCTAAAGATCCATCGTACATCATTTAAAAAAGTTTCCTTTGAGTTGAATTGGACTCTGCTTGACTTCACCAATACATCCTACCCCCTGTAGTTTACCATTTCCTTTTTCTGGAATATTTTTTTCCCCCAATTTCAACTTCCTAATCCTTGTATTTCCTGGAGCTCTCCGATCCAAGTACCAAGTAGACTCAAAGCTGCTTGTTTTTCATATCTAGAGAAAACCAGCACTACTGTGTGTGGATTTGGAAAGAAGGACAATAACTAAATCTTATTTTCTGTTTGCTCAGACTGCATGCTAAGGATGTATTCCCCCCACAGCTGCAAACACTTCTCATTTTGCATTCACTGTAATAACTTGTTTTTGATGTATGCCTTTTCAAAAAGCTAAAATTCAACAAATGCACTTCAGCAACATCTTTTGGCTGGAATTTTACCTGTCACTATTAGCAAATAATTTGGAATCAAATTGAGATGCTGGTCACAATCAATAGGTATATACACCATAGCTTATTTTATTTTATTATTTACTTATATCTCAAGTTTAGAGACCACCCATCTCATTCACAGAGTGAGTATGTTACAAGAGTGTGGCAGATTTTAAGTATATTAAAATTCTACCAAATATTGAGGGGATGACTTTTAAATAAACCTGCTCTGCTAAAAACTTTCCAGAATTCCATTTTTAAAACCAGGGAGCCCAGAAACTATAGGTAATGAAAGCCTTTCTGTGTACATATGTGCAGAATATGTCCTTTTGTCACACATTCCTTCCCTCCCTCTGCCAAAATACTAACTTAACAGCCACTGTATCTTAGACAGGTCAGTCAGGAGATGAAAATTCAAAAAAGCTACCTGCTGGAAAGGCATCCTTAGGGCTCCCATGTTCACGTAGGGGGCTACTCGGCAGGCGTCTAAATGGCTGGCCGTCCCCAAGATCACACCTGTAAGCAAAGGTATAGGAGTCAGGAAAGAGTCTTCAGAAAGGTCAGCCTGCCCCACTCCCTTCCAGGACCTACCTTTATGCATCTGGTTCTCTTGTTTTCGGCATTTGGCTCTTCTGTTCTGGAACCAAACCTGCCAAGAGGAGAAGAGATGCTGGCTGTAATAAAAGCCGTCAGCAGCAGCATTGAACTAAGGGAAATCAGCCTATGGCTCCCCAAACTTTCTTAAAAACTAGGAAACAGGGAAAATGTGTGGCTACACAAATGCTGTATAAGAAGAAAGATACCACTATCTTAAATTGTTGGTAGACAATGATGGGCAGGTGAGGACAAAGGTCTCAAATAACTTCTATTCAGTTTTAATACTCCGAATAGGTTCCTGAGCAGAGAATCTTTTCATTTCAGTGTGCTTGTTTGGTATCAGTAGATGGTTTTTAGAAAAGTCATACACAATAGAGCTCACAAACTCATATTCTTCGTGGCTAAATTAAGCCAAGAAAAATCAGTAATAATAGTAGTATAGTACCATCCCTTGAGGTTCTACTCATAATTAAATCCCACTGAGTTCAAGCAATATTTCAGCAGGTTATCATTCTTAAATTTTAATGGGACCTTGACTCTCCCACTACATTTTTCCCACCTTATTCAGTTGTGGTTCTGCTTTCCCCAATCTGCTGCTCTCCATTTATGTTAAAATGCTTCACCCTTCATCTGCAAATGACAAGAGCCAGAGCTGGGTCACTGGGGATGATGGAAGTTATAGTCCAATACATCCACCTGGCCTCTGAGTAGGCAAAGCTGCTGGCATAATGCAGATTAAGGGGACGTGCTTTCAACCATCCAGATGTGGGGGTTTTTGTAAGTGTTGGAAGGATTGAGGACATTCAGAGAATAAAGTTGCCTGCATCCACACACTTACTTAACCGTCCCAGTTCTGTGCTAAAATGGGCTGAGTACGCCTCTTCAACCCCCTTAATTAGATTAGCATCCTGAGCCTTCTTAATAACCATATGGTTACTAAAGGCATTGGATCAAAATGATACAAGGCCTGAGAGAGTTTTCCATTAAAGGGCTACAGGCACAAACAGTTTTAACTCCATCCAAAAGGGAAAAGCAATTAAATAGCCTACAAGTGGGGGAAAGTGGGAATTGGGCTCACAGCTGCTGCTATGAATAGACTCCCCAGTGTCCACAGCTACAAAATGAATAGTTACACCTCCATCCTGTGCCTGAATCACTGCAAAGAAGTCTTCCTAGATGCTCCTATATAAGGACTTTTAAAAGAGCTATAAGAAGTTCCCTTACAATGAGGAAGAATCCGATTCAAAACTCACTTTGCAGCCTCTTTAGAGCAGGGATCTCCAACCTTTGCAACTTTAAGTCTGAAGGACTTCAGCTGCCAGAATTCTCCAGCCAGCAAAGCTGGGAACTGAAGTCCTTCAGACTTAAAGTTGTAAAGGTTGGAGACCCCGGCTCTAAAGTTTACATACACATGCCTGCTTGGAGACCGGATCCGTTTCCAGCGAGGTTCCTGCCTTTCCAACCCAATGACTAGGTTGTCCAAATCAAACAACCCCTTCAATAATGTGAGAGCCCCAACAGCTTTTGCGCATGCTGGAAATCCACTTTTACAAGCTTAAATCTTCCTGGAAATCAAAATGAAAAATTCATTATATAGCATATAGAAAATTACGGTATGCTTGTGTATTTCTGACTTGCTAATCTGATGCCCAGGATTCCTTTGTGGGGTGGTGCATGCTGGGATTTGTAGTTCAACATTCTCTGGAAGTTTCCAAGCTTGGGAAAACATCCTGAAAGGTCTGAGTATGGATTTCAAGGACACTGTGCAAAGCATTTGCATTGCTCTTGTTGTTCCAAATTGAACTGGGACTTATACCCTTTCCTGGCATAGCATGGAGCTGCCTGACTGAAGAACTCTGGTTTTCCTATCATTTGAGTATCCCAAAAATAGTAATGTTAACCATATGGGTGGTATACACACACATCTTTGTCAGTTTGCTTCTTTCTTTCTTTCTTTTTTCTCTTTCTTTCTTTCTTTCTTTCTTTCTTTCTTTCTTTCTTTCTTTGTTTGTTTCTTTCTTTCTTTCTTTCTTTCTTT
>JAPKID020005267.1:0-11220 GCA_026931265.2 Tropidonophis doriae | reverse complement strand
TCCGTAATAGTTCTAATATCCGGGGGAAGGTCATTCCAGAGGGTGGGGCCCATCACAGAGAAGGCCCTCCTCCTATGCCTCTGTATTATGTCGCATAACTGCTCATTATCAATCAATTACAAAAGTATAGTATTTACTTTCTGAGAGCAAGAAGGAAAAGTCCATAAAACTATAGCATTTTACTACAGGATATAAGATTAGTCAGTCTTCTATATAAAGGCACACCTTTTAGACATGCCTCTCAATGCCTGCTTTCATATTGCTGTCCTTACAGTTCATTAGATAATAGAAAAACCATATGCTGCACTATTGATTTATTATCCTGTTATATTAAGAGAACTCATTTGCCAGCAGCACAAAGGCAATGGCTTATCTGATGCTAATTTGGTGGCCATTTTCCAAGAGCTGCTAGCTGCTATGGCGTATTATCCAGTTTTATAGGCCTCCAAAATATTTCCCAATTCTGATTTTAAAATAATTTAAATTTAATTTAATTTAATTTAATTCTAAAATACAAATTTACAGGGAGTCCTTGACTTATGACCATTTAATGACCGTTCCTTGGGAAGGGTCCTGTACAGCCTGTGAATTTGAGGAATCCCTATAGTTATACAGTATAATATTACAAACTTCCAAAATAAATAAAATCTGAAGAGCAAAAAACAAACTAATCTGACTCAACCAAGTAACCAAACTAATCTGACTCAACCACTTAGCCATGGCTGGAACACAAGAGAAGAACACTGGTTCAGCCAAGATGAAGTTAAGATAGAGTAGTGTTTCTCAATCTTGAGAAATTGAAGAGGTCCAGACTTCAACTCCCAGAATTCCCCAGCCAGCGAATGTTGGCTGGAGAATTCTGGGAGTTGAAGTTTGGACATCTTCATGTTGCCAAGGTTGAGAAACACTGAGCTAGAGCCTTAAAAGCATTCACAATAACAGTGAATTACACCTGGAAACATATTCCTATAATTATAGGATGAGGAATGTGTCAATATGCAGTAGAGGTCATCCTTTGGTGGTGGTGGTGGTGGTTGTTAACAGCCTTCAAAACGGCTAATTCCTTTACATTGTAGGAAGTTAAATCCCACTGCTCTCCTAGAAAAAATGAAATATCCTTGGAAATATTGAATATTTCCCAGAATATTATATTTCCCCGGATAATAAATGGAGAAACATGTTTTAAGGCATGCAACAGGCTCACTCTTAATAGCCCTCGCTTTTTTCAATGGGCCATTATGGGCCTTGAGCTAAACTACTCTACATAACAAAGGTAGGATTAACTTTCTACTGAAACTCACCACATGGCATCTGGGAAGAAGCAATGCTCAACCAAACTTGGACTCAAAACACAGCCTAGAGAGTTGCCCCTGCATGGCACCATGGGAGTCTGACAACCAATCAGAATACATTTCTTGTACAGGAATAGGAAACAAAGAGGTGTGGCTGAACAGAAAGTATAAAGCCATGAACTTTCAGCATCTCGCTCTCTTTTTCTTCTTCACCCAACATCTTGAAGCATGTGATCACCTTTTCTGTTTAGGTCATCAAACCATGTGGTCCTGTCCACCATTAAAACATCTTTCCAAGCAGACTACATGTTTCTAGTGTCTTTTTCCCCACTTGGAACTAAACCTGAAGGACATTTCTTCCAACAATATGTTTAGGACCTCATATTCCACAGATAAGACTATATTGCACAATTAAAGCTGAACTGTAGCATTTTCCCACCTGCCTCCAGGTGTGCTTGAGAAGTTACCAAGGGTGACCATTTGAGAGTCCTTAGTCCTATCAGATCTGTCACTGGATCCCCTGGGCAACTGGCCAATAACAAATTGAAGTCAGGTATGCTCACACCCAGGTTCCATTACTTCCTGGACAAAATCTCTTTCAAGGTTATAAACCAACCTTACAAGGAACAAAGAATTCGGGGTTTTTTTTCTTCCAGTGCCACACCTAAAGTTTCAGCTCTTTATCAATGGCAATATGCCAAACAATTTATTTACACACTTATGGATCAAGGCTGTTGCAGCTCTTTTCAATTATCAAGAGCTACTTTGCTTCAGTAGTTCTACTGGACACAGTTAATCTAGTGCTGGGGTAGTCAACCTTTTTATATCTACCACCCACTTTTGTATCTCTGTTAGTAGTAAAATTTTCTAACCGCCCACTGATTCCACAGTAATGGGGATTTATAAAGTAGGGAAGTCAATTACATTAAAAAAAGGAAAGTGCTTCAGTATCGGACAAAACCCCTACCCCCCGACCATGAAAGCTGGAACGCCCACTAGTGGGCGGTAGGGACCAGGTTGACTACCACTGCTCTAGTGGATTAACATGAAGGAACAGCCACAGTAATAAATAATCAGTGATGCTGGGCAACTTTGTAACCTGAATGTGTTTAAAAAGGGGAAGCCAAGATCTAAAGTTGTGGTTTAATTTACTATATTTCTCTAAACTGGTGTTTACAATATACAGATGTTCCTCGACTTGCAACCACAATTGAGCCCAAAATTTATGTTGCTAAGTGAGAAATGTGTTGAGATTTGCCCCATTTTATGACTTTCCTTGCCAGATTTGTTAAGTGAATCACTGCAATTGTTCAGTTAGTAACATGGTGTTAAGTGAAGTTGATTTTGCTTGTCAGAAGGGTCCCAAGAAGGGATCACGTGATCCCCTGGGACACTGCAACAGTTGTACGTATGAGTCAGTTGCCAAGCATCCAGATTTTGATAACGTGGCCATGAGGATGCTTCAACAGTCTAAGGGTGAAAAATTGTAACTTCAAGGGGTCCCTAAAGGAACTGTTGTACGTCAAGGAGTACCTATATGTTAGGCTACAGTTCTCACAATCGCCAGCCCACAGCAGTGTGTACTGCCAAGCCGTAATGTGAAAACTAGGTGGTGCTCAGAATGCAAAGGTCAAAAAGTGGTCCAAAGTAAATAGGACAGAGTGTCTCAATTTTGGGAACTTCTAAGCCAGCCATTCCTTCAATCTGAATAATCCCAGATAAATGATACATTCAGTTTAAAAGAATTGCAGAGTTACTACAGTACAGTCATATCCTGCATATTCTGAACCCTTTTTTTGCCAAGGTATGCAAAATGCCACACAAGTAAATATACCATCCATAGGAAAAGATTATTCTCCAAGGATACATGAATATATGAATCATATGTAATGACATGTAATCCTAATAAACCTGCTCCAGGAAACAACCAATTTAGAAACATTATTCAAATCCAATCAAGAAAAATTTAACAGCACTCTGAACTTTTGTCAATAGTAATTTCAGGATTTGGCGCCTCACCCAAGATTTGATATAAAAAAGCACAAGAATGTCCACTGATATAAAAAAATATTGTGCTTTCTTTCTCCGATAAAAGTCATTCTACTGTTTTATTTGTGCTTTTTCCCTTCTGTTTTCACCCCTAGTCTCTCTTTTTTATCAGTAACCATACAACATCTGTGCAGCTATGAAGCCAAAATATTTCCCTAGAATTCTTCATGCTATTATTTAGTAAACTTTTTTTTTCCTTTCAGTCCTTACTAAAATAATTAGAATCCATAGAATAACCTCAGAGTGGGTGCTGGAAGGTAAATTATTGTGGCTTCATCCTATTTCTTTGCTTATGTATGCCTGTATATCAAATTAACTAATTAATTTATAGAACTCCTAATTTTCATCTAATTCTTCTCATATGTTTTTAGGATATTTGCAAAGCTACTAGGTTTAGAGGATGAAAACAATAAAAAAAAAAAATCAGGCGGAGCCTGAGAGGACCACAGATATGTGTCCGCTCACGTGCCAGCTCTGCCTATTGCCTCCTGCACTGTGCAAAAGAGACAGAAGAGGCAGGCAGTGATAAAGACATAAGAGATGGGATTCAGCACTATAAAAGTGCATCTTACGGAGCGAAAAATATGGTTAATCTTGAATTCATTTTGAATTATCCCACAAAAAGAACCAGAAATATCAATTCCTTAACTAGTAGGCCAATTGTACATTAATCAGCTGTGCGCCCATAACACTTCAGTTAGGTCATGGTGCCTGTCTTCCAGAATGAGGTTTGTCCTAAGATCTTTAACAATATCCCAAAGGCTTTTAAAGATTTGTGTTTTCTCCCGAACATTTGGCGGTTGGAACTCCTTGTGGGTGTTGGACATGTTTGTGTTGTTGGCCATCTTGTTACTGTTGCATTCTAGTTTTAATTGCATGTTGCTCTTTTTGTTTTTATGCTATGAGCTGACCTGAGTTGACTGGAGTGAGGGGATGCCTGTCAAATTAAATAAATAAATGCTCCTTTGTATCAGCTCTTGGCTGCATGTATGTGAGATCCAGGGGTGAGTTCTGGCTTCAGTTACTGCTGGTTCACTCAGGGACGCCCTTTGGGCAAGTGTGTGCTACGTGCATATGTGCAGTAGTAAAAAAGCAAAAACAAGATGGCAGCCCCATGGCATCGCCAATAGAACCGGTTCAGGGGTGTGGCCAGTAGGAACCCACCTCTGGTGAACGCAATACTTCTATATACAGAAGCTGACCAGATTAACAGCTCTATGGTACTTCTATATACAGAAACTGACCAGATTAAAAGCTCTATGGTACTTCCACGGTGATGAAAGGACAATGTTCTCCAACCATAAAGGATAACAGCAAAGTTGAGAGAGCAACAGGATATGATACATAGCAGATACAGAACCTGAGGGGAATACCTTGTTGTTAATTATACAGCATGCAGAATAACAAGTGTTTAAGATTTATACAGAGAAAAGAAACAAGAAGGCAAAACATGATTGTACATTTTCTTTCATAAAGTTTAATAGCAATTCACATCTATCAAAAAGAAACACCATCATTTTAGACACTAAAATAGTATCCTGGAATACTGTTTAAGGTGGCAGTTCTTGTAGGCAGAACTTTCTATTTTGCTGCCCCAGCAAATATGCATACCAGGCTTATCCTAGAAACATGGAAAACTGAACAATGCGTTTATACAAATTGCATAAACCTCTTAAAAATCAAATCATGGGCACCACTGGAACAGTCTTTTCAGGGGGGAAGAAAAGATTCTAAGCCTTTTTATAAGAAATACTAGAATTAACTTTCAGTACACAAATTAAATTCATACCTATGCTTGCACAAGCCTTCATCATTTAAGAGGCGTACATTATTAAAAATAGTTATTAAAAACATTTTTTCAAATATTATACTACGCTATATGTTATAATTATAGTAAATGAAGAGTGAATAATGTGTGGCTTTCCAGAAGTTTCTTGTCTTAGACTTTCCAGAACTTCTAACTATTGGCCATGTTGGCTGCAGCTGCTGGGAATTGGGAGTTCAGCAACATCTGGAGGGCTATAATTTGTCCATTCTTTACATGAATTATTTCTAAATCTCTTCCTTTTAATTAGTAGTCACCATCTCTTCTAGATCTAGCCACTTCAATTTAGCATCCCATAGAATTTCCCAATCTAAATACAACAGCTTGTGTGTTGCCAAAATACAGATATTTTCCATATTGCTACCGCGATGTAGTCACAAGTTAGGAATATAAATCTTTTTTTAAAAAAAATCTAATATGAATAAAGGGATCAAGCTTAAACGCTGTGAAAAGCAGTATTGTTCCCAAAATAATCTCTAAAGATTGCTGATATTCCATTTGGCTGCAACTTGGGACATCCAAATAGTTAATCAAAAGAGTCTAATTTGAATATGAAAAGTATTGATATGTAATTCTATTTAATTTAGGTTTTGGAATGAACAGGGTGAAGGATAAGTTAACAAAAAGTTGTGCAATTTTTTGTGGGATATTGAAGAAAAACATAGTGAGTGCGAAGTCCCAAAACAGCATGGGATAAATCTTTGCTTAACGATTTATATAAAATTTTTTGAATAAAGAGAGAGATACGTGGGGCTGATTTCAACCAGTGTTGTTTGAAGGGGGAATAGATTTTTTTCCACGCCTTTCTTCTGTGCCATCAAGTTGCTGTTTTCTCCCAATAACCATTTAGTTATTAGGGCGCTGGAGGATTTTACTCACTCTTCCTTCTTCTTCTATATCTACAGCATATGGAATTTCTGGGTAAGATCATCTACTTCTTTGGGATTCGGTCTCATCAGTACAGGTAGTCCTAGAGGTACGACAGCCCTTTTATGACTATATGAAGTTATGAATACACCTCAAAAATGGACGAGTTAAAAATTGCGACCAACAAGAAGGCTGTGCAATCATGTGACCTGGATTCAGTCACTTCTGAAGTGACTGAAGTGAGACTTCTGCTACTCTGCTACTCTTCTGAAGTAGCAGCCATTTTTAGATCCGTGACTCCTTTTGGGACCCAGAAATTACCTGTCGGTTTTCGAGGCCCATGCGGTTGTGTGCATTTTTTCCCCCATCAGGGACTTTGCAGCTAGCATGCTTTTATTTTTCTCCTCATTGCTGCCCTGTGGAGGACCAGAGGAGTGAATCTCTTGTGGCTGTTCTTGTTGCTTCTTTCGCTGCTATTGCCTTGAGAACTGGGGTACTATAATTGCCTTTGTAAGTGCTTTAAAATTTTCTTTTACATTATAGTACTGAGTGTATTTGTAAGTACTTTACTTCTACTGTGCTTATTTGCAAGTATTTTACAAAGCTGAAGACTTTTTTTTAATTACTGTATTTGTTTGTGTTTGCTTTGGAATTGCTTCCAGAAATACTAGCCAGTGTCTACAGAAAGCAGATTCAATAACTGTAAAGTTCCTTTGCATTCTAATGCATTCGTGTTTGCATGTGCTTTGAGATTGCTTGCAGAAAGCTCCTTTGCAGGATCCAATCTGTCAGTCACCGAGATCAGAGATTTAATCTTTTGAGCTTTCAGACTTGTGCTGGAGCCCATCCTCAGGGAACTTCTCATTCACCAGAATTTCCCTTTGCATTCTACTTTTCTGTGTTTGTGTTAGCTGTGAGGATTAGCGTGTTCTACTGTAGATTGCCTGTAAAACAGCTGATGGTTGGGTGGCAGTGGTTCCCTCCAGAGGCTCCACCCCAATTTAAGTCCAGACACCTGCGTGGAAGCACTACAGTTTGGAAGCAGAAGGCCGTCTTGGCTTGCCAGAAGAGCTGATAGGCAGGCAGGACCGGTTTCCCCCAGAGGCTCCACACCAAGAACCATCCAAAATCTCTAAACATCTTGGTTCATTTAATGATCACACCGGTCATTTAACAAACTGAAGCAATCCGCAAGCCTAGTCTTCATTCACCTAATGGCATGGTTGATTTGCTTAATGAGCATAGTTGTAACAATGAGGCCTATTCGTTTTATGACAGTTTTGACTTATGACCCTAATGGGCAGGCTCCATTAGGGTCATACTTCAAACTACCTTATGCTTGTGGGTATTTGGGCCACCAAGGTCTGAGAATGTACCATCTTAAAGCTTGCATGGAGTAGCATTTCTGCATTCAAGAGTGATACACAATCTGGGAGTCTTCCTGGACTCATAGCTCCTGCTTCATGAGCAGAGAGCAACTGCGGTTAGGAAGGCCTTTCCTCGAATTTATCCGGTGCTCCCCTTTCCTGGATCAGGTGGCTCTTCAGTCACTTACTCACCCTGGTCACCTTGCTGCTTTACTATTGCAAGGCACTCTCGTTTGTTCATGTAACATTTCCGTTCCACAAGCTGCACTAATTGCCTGTTTGCTTTCCAGTGCAATTCAAAGTACTGGTTGTTATGTATAAAGCCTACATGGCATAGAACCTGGTTACCTGAGGCACTGATTATCCCCTACAACACAGGTGTACAACTCGATCATGTCATGTGACATCACGTTACTTTTTTTTGCCTTGGCAGAGCCGGGGTGGATGTGGCTTGCACGTGATGCCTCTGGCCCATGGGCTGCCACTTTGACATCCTTGCCCTACCTACAAGGTGCTTTTGATCCGGCAGGATTGGCAAACTTCATTTCCCTCAATTAAACCATGTCATCTTTCAGGACTCTGGAAGAACGCCTGTTCTTTCATAACATCTGCCCTTTGGAATGAGGTTGCCTCAACTTCTAGATGGGCGTTTTGGGCGGCCTCGAAGGCCTGCCTCTTTGCCTAGGCCAGTGATGGTGAACCTTTTTTTGCCTTGAGTGCCAAAAGCACGGATGTGGGTGCTTTTGTGCCCACCCCCTTAATTTCATCCCCCTGTGCCTTGTCTCCTGCACATTTTCACGTCACACACACACACCGCTGCCCCACGCAACTATGCACGGCTTTTTTGGAGCCTTGGGAGTGCGAAAACAGCCCAACATACAGACCAGAAGTTAAGAAACGGACTTCAGGATTGCACATTGGGCTGTTTTTCTCCCTTCAGAGGCTTCAGGAGACATCAGGGAAGCCTCTGGAGGGTGAAAACCAGATGAAAATCAAGGCCGAAAATCAGGTGGCCAGCACACGCATGCATGCTGGAGTTGACAGGGCAACACCTTGTGTGCCCTCATAAATGACTCCACATGCCATCTGTGGCACGCGTGCCATAGGTTCGCCATCACGGGCCTAGGCCTTTGACTAGAAAAAGGGGTGTGGGTCCCCTTTTGTGGAATGGATGTGTTTGTTGCTGCTTGTTTTGTCATTTTTGCTTTTTCTTTCATTGTGGGCTTGTTATTATTGTTTAATGGTTTTCATACTTTCTTGTGAGATGCCCAGAGTTGTTGGGAGTTGGATGGTGTACAAATTGAGTCGAATAAATAAATAATAAAGTTGAGGTTTGATTAATACATTGAAATCTGTCTTACAATATACATCACAGTAAAGCCATCATTTGACCTCATTAATCTTCCAGCTAACAAACCATAGCATGATAAATGTACAAATTACTCTGAGGGAAAACCCTATTAATTAAATTCATCACAATCTACCAGCTCAAGCAAGAAATTGGCATCCCCCTCTATGTCTTAATTCAACACAGAGTTAAATGAATTCCAATACTGTTTGCTAATAAATTCATGTCTGAACAACGTAGGCAACTACAGAAGTTTCAAGGAAAAGCTGTGACTCACCTTAAATATCTCGGGCTCCTCAATATCCAGAACCTCTTCATTAAGCTGGCAACTGTTCCAAGTGGAATATTGCCTGTTATTGGTAGCACTTGGTGTAAAAAGCCAAATTACGCAGGTAGCAACAATAAATCCAATTGCAATTCCCAAGAAAAGTCCACTGAAGTAGCTAGGGAGAGGAAGTATAAGGTAAACATAGATCGACATGGTGAGAAAGTACAGTGTCTTCATCGGAAGCCTAACTTGTGGTGCTGGTAGTTCAATTCCACCTTCACTTCTAATTAGTGCAGAAATTTCTTCTTGTACCTCTATCTTCTCCAGACTCTCCAATTGTTGGTCTTCTCTGTCATCCTCTATTAAGCAGAAGTCCTCTGAATACAACTCGCAGAACTCTTCATCTTCCTTACTTGCCAGGGCGGACAGGCAGCAGCGTTCAAGTACCAGAGAAGTCTTAGAGCTAGAATCCTTTGTGTTTAAGAACGGGGAGCTTCTAGGTTCAATTTCTTTTGCGTGTCCTTCAGTGGCTTGGGTTTTGGTACTCTTATTTACACTGGAATTACTTCCATAGACGTCTCCTTCTGAATCACATTCCTCTTCCTTTATACTATAGTTATTATTGCTTTCCAAATGGCCATTCAAGCTGGAGAGACTGGAGAGTTCTGAAGCACTTGAAGATAAAGCTTTGGGCCTGTGGCTGCTACTCTCATCACTCATTATTTTGCTGAAGAGCTGAAAAGGCTCATAAATCACTTCTGAAAATCGCCTCTTTGTGTTCTCAATTTTGGCTTCCATTTCGGGTACTTTAAAAAAGGAGCGAGTGTCCGGAGATGTTAAGGGAGACGAAGGGGCTGTTTTGGAATCGCTACCTGTGCTTTGAGGCTGGGTGAACTGTTTGAAGAGGTGCAAGTTCAATTTAGAGTCAGGTGGTTTGAACGACACCGCTTCAGGCTCCTGCTTAGAAGTGTCTGTGGACAGAGACTTCACCAGAGTTTTCATTAACTGTCTGTGTCTCGTGGGTAGAGATGGCTCTTTTGGTTCAATGTCTGTGGAAAGGGATTTGACTAAGCTCATGAAAGGCTTTGAGCTAGTCACAGTGGTTGGCGTGCTAGACAAGACATGGGACTTGGAAGGGGAGGACAAAGGAGACGATGAAAGGCTGGTTCTCAGTTCTGAAGGCAATGCCACACCAAGTGGGCTAGGGGCTTGGCCCAAATCTGAGGAGGGTGATGCAGCCAATGGCACCACACACAATCCTTGGGACTCCAAGGGTTTCACAGTTGGCAGAACTGTGGGAGATGCAGCCATAAAAAGCGAGGTAGTGGGAACAAAAGAATTCTGCTCACCATGATCAAAGCATAGGTCTTCTTTAGCTTCAAGTGCAGTTACAATGCTTTGGTCATCGGGTGTCTCAGGAGGAGACTCCGTACACTTTTCTTCTTCCTCCTCCTCCTCCTCCTCCTTCCCAAATGCCGAGAAATGAATGGTGATAGTTTCTCGGGAAATGGATCGCTGAACCTGCACTTTTGGGGCTGGCTGCTTTGAGGACATTTCACTGGTTTTCTCTGCATGGCTAATGTTCAGACTTGTCATTGCAGGTCCCAGAGATACACCAGGGTCTATGAAGAAGAAGCCAAACAAAAATTAGACTGAAACTTTTAAATGTTGCACAAGATAATACTTGTACAGATAGTCCTTGACTTACAACCACAATTGAGTCCAACATTTCTATTGCTAAGACAGTTGCTAAGTGAATTTTTCCCCATGTCATGGCCTTTCTTGACACAATTGATAAGTGAATCACTGCACTTAAATTAGTAACACAGTTGTTAAATGAATCTGGCTTCCCTATTGATGTTGCTTATCAGCAATTTGCAAAATGAGATTGTATGACTCCGGAATACTGCAACCATCATAAATGCATGCCAGTTGCCAGATATCTTAATTTTGATCACACAACCATCGGGATGTTGTAATAGGTTGTAAGAAAAATGATCATGTCACTTTTTTCAGTGCTGCTGTAACTTTGATCAGTCACTAAGCTAAGTTGGTTATATGTCAAGGACTATCTGTCTAACTGTAAGTGTAAACATAGCAAGTATACATACATTGGAAAAACAAATGGCTTCAAGGTATTAGTAACCATCTTCAAAGCACTCCATGGCAAGGGACCTGGCTATCTGCAAGACCGCCTCCTGCTA
>JAPKID020005266.1:0-11220 GCA_026931265.2 Tropidonophis doriae | reverse complement strand
CTTTTTTGTAGTCCCAGCACACCTTCGGCAAAAGGGATTTCTCCCCCCACATCAGTCGCCTGGCTCCTCAAGCGAAGTGGCTACGCCTTCCCCCCCACAACCCCCCCCCGGCACTCTGCCTGGATGGGGATCCCTGCCAGCCGTTTGTACAGTAGGGGGCCCTTAAAGGGCCCCCATAGCCCCCAAAGGGGCCGCCAAGCAAAACAAGCGGCGGACGAGTCTAGGACTCATCCGAAGCCTCTGGTGGCCAGAAGCAATCTCCTGATTAATTGATTTTTAAAACAGTAACACTCGTTACTGCATTTTAATGTAACTGTTGATTTAATTGCCTTTTAGGGGTTGACAATCAGTTCATTATTCATTTCATCACAAGTTTTTTTTTTCATAGCTGGATGGAGAGGTACCTGGAGCTCTACACTTTTAGGTGTGATTGGGAAGGTAAAAGAATATTCCAGGAGGACACAATGACTAAACATTCTCCTATGAAAACTACTTGACTTAAGGGATGAAGATCAACTGAAGGAGTCTTTCTTTTCAAGACCTAGGAAAAAAGAGAAAATTCATTGCACAAGATTGAATTTCATGACAGAATTAAATATATTTAATTATATATATATATAATTAAATATATACATGATATATATTTGTGCAAATATGTAAGTTAATATATAAGTTATCAATAAACACAATTTAAAGGAATTCCTTAGCCACACAGTTCTTTTATATTTATGAAACCTTAAGAATAAAGAACAGAACTTTCTGGAAAAGTCTAGAATATTCCATTTCTGCCCTCTACTAGGGTGAACCTCCTCTATTGTGTCATTATGAGTTCCATTGAGCAGTTTCTGAAAGTAAATTGCTGATGAATCTCAAACATGCCATTCCAAATCCAAGCAGGAACATCTCAAATAGTTTCCTATTTAGAAAATTTTTACCTACATGAACTGTCTTCCTGATCACATCATGGGAAAATCTGAAGTATGAATGAAATGTTGTGTGCATCTGTTCTGAAGAAGGAGGAAATAAGATAGACAGCTAACCTTCTGTTCTGTTTGGAGCACAGTTTCAGGTATCTCTAAGCATGCCAACCTTTGGGAGACTTGTAGACCTGGTCTTTCCTTATGGATGGACAGTGTGCTGTGTGAACCTCTGATAATGTATATTTGTAATGTATTTGTCCCCATCACAGTATTTTTTTTAAATTAAAGTGAAACTTTTTTTAAATTTTCTTTTTTTATAATTATACCAATTTTTGCTTTGTAAATGCACAACCAAATAAATAACAGATAAATGAGGTATATATTATATAAGATATTCCCATGTCTCCTTTCATCTTATCAGGATATAAAAATATATGTATAACTCTACCCCTTCTACTTGCACCAGCAATATTTTTTAATTCCCTCTTTTGTTGAAATGGTAATAAGCAAAATTAGAAATCAAATTGAGTTCGATCCAAATTTAGACACATACAACCAATTAAATCCTTAACTTCGCTCCAATAGCTCAGCCTGATAATACTAAACAGAATATTGTGTGCTGTGTCACATTCAGGCACATCATTAATAACATTGGGGTGGCTACATTAACAATAACTATCAGGGTGTTCTTTTATTCTTTTTTGAATGTACTTGGGGAAGCCAGGATTTGAAATGAATATTATCCTACACAAAATGTTGATTATTTTCAGTTATGTAGAGCCTGATACCTTGAAGTCATTTTGAGTCTCTAATCTATCTTCTCTGTATCTTTCACAGCCTTCGGCAAAAGAAAGGAAATCTGCCCCAGAGGCATTGGGCTGGATCATCTAATTTAGTTAAATGCAAGCCATGCCCTCTGACACATGCCAGCACTGTTTGTGGTACAGATGGACACACTTACACCACCAAGGTAATATCATTTAATAATGAAAACATGCATGATAGTTCATTCATGAAAGTGTCATGAGAAATTTAAACTTACAGTATATGTATGTAGCTTTTTGGCTTGAACTACTTGAATAATTTGTTTTTTGAAGGATTGGAGAGTAGGAAAACCTTACCTTGTCACTGCTCCTATATCCGATCACTGAGTGAAGTCAGTGTTTCACAGTGTTTAATGTTTTTAGTGGAAACATTAAATTGGAAGGGGTTTTTTTAGAGGGGTTTTTATTTTATTTATTTATTTTTCAAATTTATAACCCGCACCTTCTCCTAAAAAAAGGACCCAGGGCAGTGCACAGGCAATATTAAAAACAATAAATATATACAAAATACAATTTAAGAACTATTAAACTATAACCCTGTGCTAAAACAATTCCTCTAATTAAAATTTATACCAGTAAAAGTCAGAAACGGGAGGTTATCCTAGGCCGGCTTGTTGAAATAGAAGCGTTTTAAGGCGCTGGCGGAAAAGGCGGATGTCCGAGGTGGTACGTTTTGCAAAACTACCAGATTTGATGCCACAATAATATTGATGCAAAGAAAGAAGAGTTGATTGCATGCCCTAGTTATATGAATCTTTAACTTAGTCTTGTGCTACATTTCATTATCTTTCTAATGCAGCTGAATGTATTGCATTCATATTGACCGTATGCATTGCTGTTAGAGATTAAAAATCTTGGAACTATATATATAATCTGGTTGTGGAGAACATAGCCAACAGTCCTTTGCCATTGTTCAGTCAGTCTCTGATAAGTGTACTGCTTTACTGGCATTCCCCCTATCTATTCAGTGGATTAGGACCTACAGTATTAGACCCCAGCCAACAACTGAACTCTAACGCGTTCCATAAGAAAGCTGGGATTTCTTATGGATCTGGTAGGTCTTAGTTGTCACTTGGTCTTAATTGGATTAGGTATTTGGCAAAGATTTAGCATGAATATTCTAGACAATATTCTTCTGGTAGATAAAATCATTCAGATTCACTTAGAATTGGACTGTAATTGAGCCAATACATTTGAGATGAAGGAAATCTTATGTGATTATCTGGTATGTGTTTGAATGTGAAATGTGAATGTCCACTTGGACATGATCCTCAGGACTGTTAATTTGCCTGCCTGTTTGGTCGTTGCCCTCTTGATTTGTGAAGTTCTTTCTGGTGGTGTACAATTGTTTCAGAATAACAGAGTTGGAAGGCACATTGGAGTCTTCTCAACCAATCCTTTACTCAAGCAGAATACCCTATACCATTTCAGACAAATATCTTCTTGTTAAACCCCCAGTGTTGGACCACCCACAACTTTTGGAGGCATGTCATTTCACTGATTAATTGTTCTAACTGTCAGGATATTTCTCTTTAGTTCTAGGTTCTCTCTTCAATCAGTTTCCATCTATTGCTTCTTGTCCTGCCTTTAGGTTCCATTCAGTAATATCACTTTTTCAGAAGGGTGGCCTAGTTCACAAGTGGTATGCTTCTCCTTTAAGAGGTTGTTACTGGATCCAATAGTTTTGGACAATTTTCACCCACTATAACCTTCCTTTTCTTAGGAGGGTTGCTAAGAAGACAGTTTCAGAGGGCTCTGAAGGAAGCATATTGTTCAGGCCTGTTTCAGTCTCATTTCAGGTTAGGATATAATACATAGATAGCATCATGGTTGATAGTTTAGGGATGACCTCTTGCAAAGCCAGGGTGGTATGTTACTGTCCTGGTAATTCCTTTTCTTTCAGTGGATTTTAATGCTATCAGTCATGGAGGCAGGAAAGAGATTGGCATGAGACCCGAATGGGTGATGTGATACAGGGCTCCCTTTTCCTGTTTAATATATACATGGTCTGCATTATTTTTTCATTGTGGTTGTAAATTTGTTTGTAATATTGTACACCAAGCCAGAGTTGCTATGGAGTTGTGCAGCTTTACAAATATGATACATAAATAAAAATGAACTTTATAGTAAATGTAAAATTCAATCCTAGTACACACTGTGTATCTGTTTAGACTTACATTAGGGTTGTGGTTAGGCATACAACAAATAGCTAAACAACTAAGAAATTTCATATCTACAAACAGGTTGCCCAGTAGATTATTTAAAAACAACAAAATTATGCATGCCTTAGGTATTGATTGAGCAAAAGAAAACCATTTTCTTAGTAATATGTAATTCATGCACTGGTATGTTATTTACAAGGGGAATTTTGGATTATCTCCTATATCTAATTTTGGATTAATTATTCAACAAGTAATATGTATGATTGTCCTGTTTACAAAGCTTTTTGTTGTACATAGTTCCTTGCAATAATAATTTGGAATCCATAAAAGTACAGATTTAAAAGTAAAATGTGTAAACTCAAGCAACACAGAATGCCTTCATAAACTACTTTCTCTCTATCTTTGAGTATCAGCGGTTGTCTAAAAGATTAATTCCAGAACATATATCACACTGTAAGTCTCTGTGTGAACTCCAGGTTGGGAAATGAGCCATAACTAAGAGGTAAAACTTTTTGCTTGCCAAGCAAGTTTAATTCCCTGCTGTTTTTACTCCCGCTCTGAAAACATCTAATACATACCCCCCGCCCAAAAAAACCTTAATTCAATCAGAAGTGTCAGCAGAGGAGAATCAAAACTTGGTGATTGGAGCACGATTAAGGCTCTTTGTTCTGACCTAGGCTTCCCCCAAAAACATCAGGCAGAGTCCTAGTCCCGACAAAACCCCTATTATTAAATGAATGTGAATTCCAGCAAGGCCTGGCAGTCTTTCAAAGGAATATTTATGACTACAGGCCTTATCTATGTTGGAAAGCTGCCATGTAAATATTTTCCAAATGAGGTGGCATGCAAGGAAAGACTGGGCACAGAGCCTATGAGATTCATGGACAGATCTTCACACTCCTGAAATGAATCTAACAACCAACAAATTAATTGTGTCCTGCAAAAGCCCACTCCCTTTTCACTACTCTTTTATTATTTATGGGAGGGGCCAATCACCTTCCACCTATGACTTTCCTCACAAGTCTACCCTGATTTCTGAGTTGTTTTTTCCTTCTGGCAGCTCTGTGTATGCACACACTGGGAACAGGCTCTAGCTGTTCCTCTGACTCACTGCTGTCTAGCTCCATAGGCACCTGATCACTGTCAGATGGCCTTGACTCCATCTCTGCCTCCGACACAGAGCCCTCATGTGAGCCTTCCCCAGCTTGAGAACTGGCCCATGCTCCTCCCCAATCTCCTCACTGCTGCAAGTTCTGTTGGCCGCTGGTGGGCCACAACACTCTGCCTCTTTGTATCACGTGTGATACAGGAACATGTACAAATGCAGTTGTTTTCTTTTCGGGTATCACAATCGGCTTGCTACTTGCTTTGAGTCCCCACCTCCTTATCCCTTGTAAATATTACTGAACCTACTCTTTCCACTGAAGTAATAATACTACACTCATTGCCTTCTGTAGCTCTCCAGAAGGTTGGGAGGCTGAGTTGTAATACTAGACTTTCCTTACTTTAAGGCTGTCAGGCAGCAGGAGTGGAGCAATTTTCTGTTGGTTAGAAACAAAAAATAAAGACCTGAATGAACAAGTAACCTGTACAATAATCATGTTAAAAATTGCTAAGCTATCAGAGCAGAGAATCAAATAAACCTTAATTTGGAGAACTAATTAACACATTTGGTGAATATGCTCTTGACAAAAATGTTATCCCATGTTAAATTGGCCCATCAGTTTAGAATTTCTTGGTCCTATTTATCAACATCCTACCCTTCTTCTGTTACATACAAGCATTTCTCTATATGCTTAGGATAACACTTAATATGTCTACGGAGTTAGTTTCTGAGCCAGTAAATTGTTTTCTGCCCTGTACTCCTTATTGTAAGATTATTTTAAGGTATTTATTTCAGACGTTTGTCAACAGCTTTCTTACCCAAACTTTATTCTTTTATCTGCATTATTGGGCAATACAGTACCAATTTCAGGTTCAAAAAGAGCTCCTTTTAAAAAAAATCACAGCTACTCTACTATGAAAGGCATATCAGTTTTGATTACTGTCATATAAATCATAATTGCCAAAGAAATTGCAGGTGTTTTTGCAATCCCACCAGCAAACCACAAAGAAAATAGAATGAAAGATAGATTTCTATTTTTCCTTAACTATCTCTCCTAACTTCAGAGCCACTTAATCCATAATCATATAAACAAGTTGAGACTGGCTTGATAAATCCAGAGCTTTTGTTATGCACTCAGGCAATCTGTTTCACAAGCTGAGTAGATCTTTACTTAACAGGCTGAATGCCAGATATTTCAGAAAGTCTTTTGATTATTTACTATAGGATTTAATTCCTTTTTTAAATCCAGAATCAATGATATTGTTTCTTCAGCTTAGTTTTGAATCCAGTAATCATTATAAAGCCTATATTAATTCGTGTTCTTCTCCCATCTTCTATTTAGCATGTTAGTAACTGAAGTAGGGAATATTACCTGGCAAAGGAACAATGTTGATAGAATAATTGTGGAAACAGAAGGTCAGCATTACACCTATTGGCTATACATGTCTATAGGCTCTTTCTGTACAGTCTTTGCAATATACAGTCTTCAAAATAACCAGCAAATGCAAATCCCAGCCTGTGCATGCTCTTTCTATTACAATACAAGGTCGGGACTTCAGGCATTGGTATGTATAAACAGAGATGAGTTTTCAGTATCGGTATATAAGTCAGTTAATTTCATTTCAGTGATTTGTGATACCATGAAAATTGTAAAGAAATCCTTGGTAAAACATTTGTTTTATTACCACTGTTTGCAAAATGAAGCAATGATAACTCTCTTTATTTTTCTTATTATTACCCTATATTACTTCCCATCTGTTAGCCAATTGTACTTTTTATTGCTTTCAGTATAATCAGACACAGAATTCTTAGGTGTTACTTGTTCTTCCTTCTGTGTCACATCTGCAGTCATTTCCCTCAGCATTTGGATTTAATTTTCCTCCTCATTGTAACAAGTATGTAATGAGTAATAATCTTCTGATGGGTATCTCAACTGCAGCTACCAACAGTTAACATTTTTTTTAAATGCATCAAAAAAGATTGCATAGTAAACTGAGTTCCTGTAGAGGTAGTCCTCAGTTTATAACTGTTCATTGAGTGACAGTCTGAAGATACAACAGCATTGAAAAACAGCATTGAAAAAAGTGATTTATGACTGGTTTTCACACTGATGACCCTTGTTGCATCCATATGTACATGTGATCAAAACCTGGCTACTTAGTATCTTGGTAACTATTCCTTCATCTTGCAGTGCATCTTCATTTTTCCAATATTGTGCGAAAATAATCCTTGCTGCTGACATTATAGCTAATAAAAACAGTTCAGATTTTAAATCTACATGTTTCTTTATCTGTTGTGTCCCGCCACCAGCCAGCAGAGCTGGCAGCAGAGTTGGACAATGAGGAGATTGGAGAGGCACATGGGCCAGTCCTGGGGGCTGAGGAAAGCTCAGACGAGAGCTCTGTGTTGGAGGCAGAGAGGGAGCTAGAGAGCAGTGAGGCAGAGGAACAGCTGGAGCCTGTTCCCAGTGTGCGCATGCACAGAGCTGCCAGAAGACAAGAACTACTCAGAAAGCAGGGTCGATTTAGAAGTAAAGCCACACCTTGGAAGTGATTGGCCCCTCCCAGATGAAACAAAAGAGGAGTGAACGGGAAGGGGGCTTTTGCAGGAAACAATTTGTTCATTCGGTCTTTTCAAGAGTGGAAAGTTCTGTTTGTGACTATAAGAGACTCTGTGCCAAGTTTTGCCTTGCTCTGCATTTGGCAACTAGTTATTTGGCAGCTCTCCAAATGAGATAAGGTTCGTATTGATAAACATTCCTCTGAAAGACTGTTTGCTAAGCCTTGCTCACTGTGAATGAAAGGAATTCACAGTTGTGTAAATAAAAGGGGTTTTGTCGAGACCAAGACTCTTCTTCTTGCTTTTTAAGGAAGCCTGGGACAGAACACTATGGCTGGAAAAAGGGGTGGAGATTAAGAATGTAATCTGCATTGTTCAGTAAATTAAATACCCAGACAACATGATGTTTATTAAGCACTAAGAAATGTATTTAATAGAAAATCAATAAAATAATAATGATAAAATCTTGGCTGCTTGGCAACTGGCAATTATGACAGTTGCACCCTCCCAGGATCAGGTCTTGAAAATTTGTCACCTGACCAACTTCTGACAAGCAAAATCAATGGGGAAAGCCAGATTCGCCTAACGACTTCATGATTCAATTAACAATTAACTGCGGTGACGAAAAAAACAATCATAGAATGGGGCAAGTGTCATTTAGCACTATCTTGCTTTGGAACAGAAATTTTTGGCTCTGTTGTGGTCATATTTGAGGACTACTTCTAATAACATGGGTTGTATATGATGCAAACTGGACCTTAATGATGAACAGTAGTCTCAATTTTCAAAGTAACAGAGCACTCAAAAAAACTTATCTATGACCTCAAAGTTACGACTGCTGCACTATCTCTGAGGTCATGGGACTGCATTTCAGGCATTTGGCAACTGACTCACATTTTTGCCCAGTTGCAGTGCTTGCAGTCACATGATCATGTTTTGCAATTGTTTTTTGCCTCTTTCTGACAAAAAAAGCCAAAAACCACCCATCGATTAACTTGGATTCTGACTTACAACCATGCAATTCATTCAACAACCCCAGTGGCTTCCATAACAAATGTTGTAAATAAGTTGTACAAAACTGGTAACTCAGTTTACAACTGCAATAATTTATGACCAAAATTCATGGCTCAATTGTAATCTAAACTGAGGCATGTATTTGAGTTTGCACTGACAACAACACTGAAATGTCAAAATCTGCAAAAGCCCATGCGTCTTGCAGGAATATGCAAAAATAAAACCTTAATTCATGTACTATACATATATTGATTCACGACAGGTTTTGTCCCTTTGTGCATCAGCACTGAACACACTGATGTCTTTTCAGTGAAGACTACAGTGCTCCAGGGAACTGCAAAAAAATTGGAAGTGCAGTTTGCCAAAGCGAAATTGCTGAGCTCTATTCTATGTTGGATCTAGAGCTATTGGAGGTTGAAAACACTCCACCAACTTTGGAAATAGATTGTGACACCTTGGCAGTTTTAAAATGTGTGGACCTCAGCTTTCAAACTTTCCATCCAGGCTAGGCAATTTTGGGGAGTTGAAATCTGCACATCTACAAACTACTAAAGTTAAGAAACATTGCAGTAGATTGAACCATATACAAATCTTGTCTGTTCCTCAGTTCCATACTCAACAAGAGGTGCATGTGTCAAATCATAATTCCAGTATTTTCCAAATGCAACTTAAAAGCAGGTGATTCCCTGACCACCTCCACTTCCGGAAGGATTACTGTGATTTTCCCATATTCTGACTTTTGAGTCATTATTATGTTCTAGTACTTTTTTTCCTAGATCAGTGAAAGCGAACGTTTTCAGCACCAAAAGCCGAAAAGGGAGCACGCAAGTGTGCACACTCATCCCGTATGCAATCCGGAAGAGGAGCTGTCCAGGAGGCATGCACACACCGGAAAATGAATTTCAGGTCCACGCATGCACACAGTCTTCTGGTTATTGGTGCATAGGCGTGCACAATGATCAGCTGAGACACAACCTGGAAAAGGAGTTGCCCAATATCTATAGTATCTTGATAGTACTATAGAAGATAGTATATATAATTATATCTAATGAGAAACCTGAATTTCAGGTTCCTGGCGCACGCATGTGTGCAGGCCAGCTAGTCTTCTGGTTACTGGCATGCATGCATGCCAACAATCAGCTGGCCAGCATGCATGCTCACGCTGGAAAATAGAAGACCAGGTCTTCCAGTTTCCGGCACTGCTGCACGCACGAAGGCCTGCTGGTCATCATGCATGCATGAGCAACAGAAACCCAGAAGATGAATGGGTGATGCCACACATGCCAAGCAACATGACTCTGCATGCCACTTCAGGCACGTTTGCCATAGATTCGCCATCATGGTTCTAGCTCATAAAACAGTAGATGAAAACAGTAGATTGCCCCTGGTTTCACACAGATTATCAATGATCCAGTGCTTAGGAACAGGAACTTTAATATGTGGCATCAGGTCCTCTCAAAACATCAAATTCTTGCTTGGTTACTAAGGACTTGTGCATACATTGGCATGACTGCTTCATTTTCTGGGTGAGTAAATTCTATTAAGTCTCAGAAACTGTTACTTGCCATTTGAAGATTGCAATGAGTCCATATATAAGGCAACTTTCGCCAACCTAATTCCCACTGGATTACAACTCACAGAAATTCCAATCAGCATGTCCTGTAGCTGGGGTAATTTGGACTCTAGTATTATAAACCTCACATAGAAACAATTTTGGGAAAGCTGCACCAGGAGAAATGAAAAGCTGATCAGGGAAATGCAGCCTCCCCCGTCTGGAAGTTACCCATGTGAGCCTCAGAATTGCTAACTTTTATGAGTTTGGCATTTATTTCAGCTGTTTGACTTCACACAAGGTTTTATTTCCCTGCAATCTAAATTGTTTCAAACAACTGCTGTGAAACTAAAGGTCAAGATTTAATGTTCTAGCAAATAAAATGTTGATGATTGTAAGTAATTATCAGGTAATTCTAGTGCCTGCCCAAAATTTCAGGGAATGTTTTAAGCTTCAGTGAATGAAGATCTTAATGAGCCTGACAAAATTCAGGGCAGTAGAAGTGGCATTTATGGATTATTGCTGTTTTGAATTCTAACCCAGAAAAGGCAGTGCATCTGACCTGGTGAAGATAACACTGTAGTATCAACAGTGAATGTAGCTCCCATGTAAACCTGGTGTGTTGAAAATTACTTGCCCCACAGAGTCTAATCTGTAAGATGATTTAAAATATTGTATTTGCATTTTTAATATGAACTCTAGTGCAGAATCTTTTATAGACCTTTTTACAATATATATATAAAGAGGTCCCACAGGTTTAATATGACTTAGGTTTTCTTTAAAATTTGTAGTGCCCACCTTATGAAGGGGAAATATTCTTATTGTCTTTTAACCCTATTAATTCTCAAGTCACAACGAAATTCTTCTACGATGTCATAAAATACGATTTTCACTCCATCATTTCTGATATAAAATATTGGATAATTCTTGAGATTCCATATTCAGAAACAAAAATTAATCTGGGCTATCCACTTTCATGAAGTTTCTAATATCATGGATTCACATAATGGGTTTCCTTATTATAAATAAAGAATTCCCCATGTGCTTAATGTATGAGCCAGGGTGATAGAGTAATCAAAGCACT
>JAPKID020005265.1:904-11220 GCA_026931265.2 Tropidonophis doriae | reverse complement strand
TAGCACGGTGCCTCCCACCCCCAACCCCCCCAGGCGGCGCATTAGGATACCAGATTTTGAGATTTTGCTAGTAATCAACCTAATAAGAAACTCTTCACTCTTTAGTCAGATGATAAATCTGGTAAAAGACAAGTCCTTTCTATAACTAATAAGCCTGATTCTAAAACAAGATTTAAGAGTAGAAAAGAATAATGTATTAAGCAAAAAAGGTAAAATTATGAAAGTTTTGGCATATATGAAACCAAAAAAAGAAATGTTTCAACCTTTATTATCATTTCATATAAAATGAATTTAATATATTGAAGGGATAATAGATAAAAAGGAAAAGAAAGAGAAAGAAGTTTATCAAAAGATAAGGTAAAGACCACAAGCTGGAGGGCTATTTAAACATCTGAGGAGTCAATTTCTTTCCAGAGAATTATTTTAAAAATGAAGTAGGAACTATGATCTATGTAGAAATTCCAACACAAGGGTTAATATATTTTTTAGAAATTTTTGCGAAGATTGGCTATCAGTTTTGTACCAATTTGTTTCACTAGTTATGGGTTTCCTATATCATCAGAAATTTGGTAACTTATAGAGAACTATGGAACCCACAAAAAACAAATCAAATCAAAACAAAACAGCATGGTTTTGCGCCAAACCAATGCCAAAATGATATATTGGTTTTTGACTATTTCATTCCATCAAACTAATATTGGTTATAGCCAACATGTTTCTTTGGTTTGACTATGCCACTTTTAACATCTGATAATTAATCCTTATACAATATTCACCTGAAAGAAGTCAACTCCGAATTTCAGATGATTTCCTAAATATAGACAAAAAAGCTGTTGAATGCCCCATTTCTCTACCTTGTTAACTCACAGTTGACAAGTCCATCTGAAACCAATTCTAGATATTCTTCTCCATATTAAATGTTATATATGATATTCCCGTATATAGCATGTATCTGCTAGATTAGGGTTAGAAAAAAGAAATAAATATTAATTGAATGATTACATTATCTAGCTATTAAATAAACCATTGCACTTATAGCATTCAGTGACTATATACCACAGGTATCAAGCTTGCGGCATCACAATGCTGTCATATGATGTTTGTTTCCCTTCACAGAGCTGGGTTGGGCGTGGCCTGCTCATGATACATCTGGCCTGTGAGCTGCCAGTTTGGCACCTCTGCAATATTCTAATCATTCTAATATTTACTAATTAATGCACACAAAATTCATGGAGGAAAAATGATTCTATAAATATTGAAGATCGCTCAGTTGGGAAAAGATGGGATAACAATGAAGAAGAGAAAGAAGTCCTATTTAGATATTACAAAAAATGGTCAATTTAACCAAGCAAATCTTTCCCCACCCAAATTGTCTGGTTGGACGTAAAATATCTTTGAAGGCATCCACCATAGAGATATCTGCCATTTGTTCTTTCCCCTTCAATAGCACCTGATCCTAGTGGACATAAAGCATCCGCTCTCCTCAGTTCACAGGTAACTATTTCAAGAATAAATTCATTTTTCCATAATAGTTATACAGAAAATTAAGACCCTGACGAAATCAACCAGTCAAGATTATATTCATCAAAATAAAATAAAAAATAATATTTATTTTTCTTATGAACTTGAGATGTAGGTTTCAATTTTTTTCTAATATATCTTAAAAATAAATTGTTGAATATAATCCATGATACCTAAGGATACTGATGTTTCATGCAATGTTGTTTATTTAATATTAAATAATATTATTTAATTGGTGTCTTAACAACTTGACAAATCTTACTGCCAATTGTGAAATTCATTTGTCACCGTACAATGTTTGTCTTTGTAAACATGTTAAGATTTTTCTTTTGTTGAAATTGTTCCTTATTTTATCTTGCAGTAATATCTGTAACCATATTATAGAGTGACTACAAGAATGCCTTGGAAAAAAACGCTCTTCTATCCAACATGAAATAGCTATTTTTGCAATGAGGTCTGAAGAAAATGCACAAAGTGCTTCTGATACGGTGGTTCTGTACTTTGCAACTAATGCCTTACTGGGAAATGCCATGTAATTCAAACACTAACACTCAGCATTTTTAAGATATTAAATATACATTTTTAAGAAGATAGAATCCATATTCTATTGATTCACTTGCCTTCATTAATCATTAAAACCATAGCTTTTAAGCCATTGTTTCACTGAACTTTATAGAACATGCCTTTCTGAGTGTACAATTGGATTAAATGAAGGTAAAATATTTCACATGTAGTTCAGTACTCAAAAACTGTCCATTTGCAACATAGAAATGGCTTTCCAGCAAAAATTAAAAGCCAGGCCAGTTTGCTTTATTTTCATCTTCCTTTTTCCTCCACAATTTGCAATTTTTCAAGCATGATTTTATTTTAATATAAATAACATATATAGTTATATTCTAGAATTTTATCTATCAACTTAATGCTTTCTTGATGTTTTAATTATAACGTTCAAGAATTATTAGGAGGTTTGGATATGACAAACCCTGAGAACACAACTGAGTTGACCTATAGAGATTACAGTGGAAGGTTAAGTGCATATAAAGTAGCAAAATTCAAGCTATCCACAAAGTTTATCACCTTTTAGATTGGCACAGTATCAGTGGTGAGTTTCTACCAATTCGGCTTGGTTCATCAAACCAGTAGATAGATTTAATGGTCCATATACTTCCATTCTCTCAATTCCTTTGATGTAAGCTCAAGAAGTATGTCATTCTTTGACTCAGCCAAGCCGTTAAATATCAGGAACAAATTGTCTCTAGTTCTTTCTTAACAATATTATTTTTAGGGCAATCCCTAGTTTTAAATTTATATCAGATTATATATTCATTATCTTCTAACAGTAACTACTATACGCTAAATGATCTCAGAGGCATTTTTGATTAATCTAAGAAATGCTTCATTGAACCAAAGCAAACTTTACAAAAATCAGTGTTTTTGCAAAAATCCCTGAAGTCTTAAGTTTTCAGTACAACATTGCCACAACCTCCACTGGCTCTGGATTAATGAAACCTGAAAAGCTAAATCAAATATATAAATTTTAGAATGATTCATAACTGATTTAGGAATACCAGAACATAATCTATCAGATTTTAAAAAGTAAATATGATATTTATTCACAATGCCATTTATTTTTATTTATTTGAATAGTAATAAGCATTACTGCAATATTATTTTCTGAGTATAATTTGTGATCAGTATTACATCCATTTCTGTAGTTTCAACTTTTTCCAGAAATATATTTAGAGACCATTTCTAACAACGTAAAGACTGTTTGGATATATATGGCTTTCTTTCCTAATTGCATATTGTCAAAGAAAATTCTCAATATTTGTAAAAAATATTTGTTTAGTAAAAAAAAATCTATTTGAGAATTTCTCTCTCTCTTCCACTATTCTCTTCTACAGTGGTAGCGTTCTATAGAGCTATTAAGGCCACACACTATGCCACTGAAGCCTCTTTAGATGTCTTAATTTGTGAAAAATGAGAAATTTCTAAATTTGCCATCTTTTGAGGATCTCTACAAAAGGTCCAAAAATACAATTCCAGTTGCAACTGAATGATAATTTTAAATTGCTTTGGAATCAATGTAGCATTGACCTTAACACCATTCTAGGACCAAAGACCATCAAAAGTGTAATAATTTTCTGGAATACTCATTGGGGTTTTAACATTAACTTGCAATAGAGATTAACATGTCTCACTTATGATTTATCTACCCTGTTTCCCCGAAAATAAGACCTCCCTGGATAATAAACCCAATTGGGCTTTTGAACACTCGCACTAAATAAGCCCTCCCAAAATGAGCCCTCCCCTAAAATATTTAACCACATGCGCAGCTGGTCCCTGCCATTTCCTGGGGGGAAGGGGAGAACATGTCTCACATGCCCCTGCCATTCAAGTGGAATGGCCTCACAGAGGCCGCTCCTGCAAATCCTAGCTCCTAGCTCCACTCCTCTCCTCTTAGTGGCGGTTGCAAAAAGAACAGCAGGCCCAGTGATGCTAGGGCTGGCAAGAGTGTGCCAGAAACAGAGACAAAACCTCCGGCCTTCTCTGGATCAGCTGATCTGTGGGCCATGGGCCAAGATTAAAGGGCCTCCTGCACCTCAAAAATAATAAGACCGCCCCCAAAATAAGGCTAGCCACTTACATCGATGGTCAAAAGAAAATAAAACTCTGTCTTATTTTCGGAGAAACAAAGTAATATGTCAAATATTAGAAATGATGAATTATGATTATTATAAGTCAGTTCCTTAATACTTAGGAATATTAAGACCAGCATAGGACTGTGGGGTAAACTGATTTGTTTAACTTATTGTTCATTCCTTTATATGACTAATTGGAACTAAGTCCCAATTTTCTCTTAGGGAAATGTGTATATTATTATATCCGTATGGGAGGGGACTGGTAACTTTTTGTCTATTGAACAATTCTAGAACACTTGAGATGTGCATATGCTTTTATATAATATCGTTGGTCCTGATAAAGTCAACGTACATTTTGGATCCCACACTCCCACCGTGAGCAATGAATAAATAATACTTAATTTCATCAGATACCAAAATGAAACACTACTAATTTTATTCAATAATCTCTACCTGCTGATGGAAATGCATCTGCCAGCAGAATGGATTCCCCCACACCAAATCTACTTGAGAGGATTATGAGAAGGGGAGGAGGGGAGCAAGGGCAAGTCTTGTTATGCAAGTAATAGTCCGCTCATATGAAAGTCGATGTCAACTCTTACTTATTATAAAAACAATCAATATTTAAATTTCAATGATTCATTGTGTCTAGCAAATGTAATGTTTCTGGTGAAAATTAAGAGTGACTAGCTGAAAGAGAATGACATATCCCAACACAATAAAATGTTTCTGCTTTACATTTATTTTATGTAAAAACTTTCCCAAAGTTACCACTTTAGATATTTATGTATATGTATATATTTATGAATGTAATTATTTATATAATTAAAAACCTTTATATGGGCAAGCAGAATATTTTCATTCTGTAATTCCTGCAGATGCATGTTTCTGAAAACTATGCAGCAAACTAAAAGTGGTTTTTAAAACCAATCTATTCAAAAGTAGTCAGGAGATGCTAAACCCCATAAAAGGGAAATAATGAGAAAATCCTTCAGAATTACTTTTTAAGGATAGCTTGGGCAAATTTTGTCAAAAGTATGTATCTTTGTAAACAATCAAACCTAAAGAACCTGTTGAAGCTATCACAGTTTTCTCAGGTTTTGTGGGAACAGTCAATTTTGAAACAAAGGTTCTATGAAGAGACATATTTTAAAAATTATTGGGAATGACTTACATTTAAAGTTATTTAACGTAAGAGAAATTTAAAGAGAATTTAAACATAATTTAAAAAGAAAGAGCAGTATAATAAATGCTAACACGCCAAGGGAGAGCCTTATATTGTGCTATTTCTTTGATGATTGTTGGCATGTTATGAAGAACAAAGAAAAAGTGATATGGATAGACTTTTCTCCATCTGTGAATGTGAAATTTTTATTTAAGATCTCTGTGAAACATAATTTTCCAATGTTCTCCATGTATTTTTATAGTTTGATGATACTGAATGAGAAGCAATTCTGCAAATAACCAGTGCTGCACGCAATAACCATTATCCTTTTGTAACTATCTATCCTCCCATTTTGCATCTTTATCAAGTCTTATACAACAGCTATATTCCAAACATTCTGATTCCACCCCTTGTAGAGTTTTTTAAACCGTGTATTGAATCTGCTTTCTTTCCTAACACTAACCTGTAACTCCCAAACTTACTACACTTCTGGTTAGTTTATACAATTCGTTAATATCCTCTATTTACTAAAGCTTTGTAAACAAAATGGAGGCAACTTTTTCTCAGCTGTGATAAACAAGAATTACATTTTTTTCTAACATACTTACATTTACTGTAAGAAACTAGCTTTTCTGTTATTTAAAAACTGATTAGTACAAAACATTTTAGAGCTGTTGAAAAAAAATACATGATTAATGTCAGCTTCTATCTCATGCAAATTTATGAGGATTTAAACAAATGAACTCTAAATAGTTTAATTCTAGGTAATACATAGGTCTGAAGGGTTATGATATCATGCAAGCCTAGATTTCACCAAATATTAAAATTAAATGTAAACCTATCCAGCGTACTCATAATGTTTCAATTCTTCCTCAACTTTTGTTTTTAGATCTTTTCTTAGAAGTGTCTATTGTACCAGTAGTTTTGTACAGAATATCTTTAGCTTATTCCTTTTTTTTAAATTGGGACTGTGTACATTTTGTTAGGGCTGCAGATTTGTTGCTAGGATTACCCTTTAGCCTTTTGGTTCTTTAATTAGGTATCTTAGAACTCTCTTGACCTTCTCCCAGGTTACTGTATAGTCTTAAAAGATAAATACCAGGGACAACAATTTTCTTTGGCTAACACCTTTCCAGATTTGCAAACACAACAGGGCATTTTGGGTACCTGTATATCCCAAATAAAGAACTTTAGCTAGTCAGTTCTCCATACTGTAAATAACTAGAAGTACCGCCAGATGAATGTATTTTTTATTTTTTATGATGTACTGCTGCTGCTTTTTAAAAATTAAAGACTCTGTAAAATACAGAAATACGTAGCAATCAAAATAAATACTTCTTGATTCTTGGTTACAATATTGCCTTACAGTTGTCCTTGATTACTACAGTGTCCTTGCAATACAGGATAAAATCTGCAGTCAATAACAGATGTCATTACAAGGCACATTATCTGCCCTGCAAAAAGTACCACTTCAATAATTGCTTTAGAAGCCAGTTCTGATGTAATGCTTGCTCAAGAAGACAGAAATATCACGTTACAAGCTTTATAAATTCCACCTGCATTATATATATATTAAGACCAAATTTCCAGAAATATATCCAGAACTAAAACACTTCTATGAAAATAATTCCATTAAGACTCAGAGAGCTTATTTCTGAGTATAACCTATACACAGGAGCACCCTCAACTGAAACAAACAACTTCAGTTCTTCCATTTTTAATAACTGTAGATTCGTTTCTTAAACAAGGTGGCTGAGCAATTCCAAGCACTGATGGTTATCTGAAGCCGTCTTAGTCTGGTTTCAGGAGAGAGCAACCCAAGGAGACAACTTTGATTGTTCTGACAGATAATCTGCTGAAGACTGTAACGGGGAAAGTGTCTCTCTGCCAGTACCTCTGGATCTCTCGGCAGCTTTTCATACTACTGATCACTAAGCCCTTTTTGGAGCACTAGAGAGTTGGAGATTAGAGACTATCATGGTGCTGTTACTATCTCGATGGCAGTTTCTGGAGTCCAATATCAGGGGATTAGAGTTCCTAGGGAACTGCAGGGTTCTGTTCCATCTCCTATGTTCTTCAATATTTATATGAAACCTTTGGGTATGATTGTTAGGAGGTATAAAGCTGGATTTAGACAGCTTTCTGTTTTCTTTTTTCTATTTTCACACGGTGCATTAGTCCCTGTAATCAGCTCTTCCTTGGACCAGACTGTGGTACTGATGAAACATAAACTTGGATCTAGTGGGTTTGGTTGTTGGTGATAACTCTAGTACAGGCTGTCAAACTCAAGGCCTGGGGGCCGGATCTGGCCCACAGGGTGCTTAGATCTTGGTCATGGGGCTGCCCTGGAAACACTGAAGGCCTGGCCCACAGTGCCTTTGCCAGCAAAAAGGGAGCTCGAGCTCCATTTTCACTGGCAGACGGTTGCAGGAGGCTGTCACAGCCGAAAACGGGGCTCGAGAGCCCATTTTTACTGACAGAGTGCTTGGGCCACCACAGGCACCCCAACATGAGTGATGTTGAGCTGGCCACACCCACCTTGGCCATACCCATCCCAGGCCCTCAAGGTCAAACACAACTCTGATGTGGCCCTCAATGAAATAGTTTGACATGACACCCCTGCTCTAGTCCAAGGGGCATTTTCCTTGCACTAGCAAAGATTGCATTTCCACTCAAAGAAGTGTGTAACTTTAGGGTACTGCTGGATCTCATACTGTCATAACTACTTGGCTAGAAATAGAGGTTAATGATATTTTTCTTTTAGCCATATGAGTTGTCAACTTTACTATATCCAGAGTAGAACTGACCTGAATTTTGTGATTTACTCCAGTAGTGGGATTCAAAAATTTTGACTACTGGTTCTGTGGGCATGATGTGGTGGACATGGTGTGGTTTGGTGGACCTGGCAGAGGAAGGATACTGTAAAATCTGCATTTCCACCCCACTCCAGGAAAAGGATACTGCAAAATTCCCATTTCCTCCCAATCAGCTGGGACCTGGGAGATAGAGAATAAATGGGGGTAGGGCCAGTCAGAGGTGGTTTTACTGGTTCTCTGAATTACTCAAAATTTCTGTTACCAGTTCTCTAAAACTGGTCAGAACCTGCTGAATACCATCTCTGACTTACTCCTGAATAGATTACTGCAATGCAGTTACATGCGGATGCATTTGAAGAAAACTGGGAAAATACAATAAACCCAGAATGCAGAAACTTCTGTCTGGTGTTTCCCTTTGGGAACATGGCACCTGTTTTGGCTGAATTACACTGGCTTCCTCTTGCTTTTTGAGCTCAATTTGAAGTGTTTAACATATAAAGCTCTCTATGGCATGGGTCTTGCCTACATGAAATAATAATTTCTCCATGAAATTATGAGTAGGCTTTCCAAGCATCCTATTTGGTATATTATGAGTGTCATCAAGAAAGAAGATTAGAAAAAGGTAGATCTAGGGCCTGAGGGTAGATTAAAATCATGGGTCCTTCTTTAAATAAATATTTATGTCCTGATATTGCACATTTATAACTTGTTGCTATGTCAGATATGGATAATGTGTATTTTTATTGGTATTCTGTTAATATTTTAACTAGGATTCATTGTTTCTTTGTGAATGCTGTTTGAACTGATGTAATAAGTTGTTCCTTCATAATGTTTATTGTTATATTGTGAAAAATCAGTACACCACACGTATAAATTTAAAAATGAATTAACAGTGTCCACTGTAAAGCTCTTTCAAGACAAAGTATTACTTTGATCAACCACAATAAATGATAAACCATAACTTTGTAGGCCATTATAGGAAGCAATGGAAGCACCACATTATGCATTATGGTGAATTCAATCCCCAATAGCAATAGCAATAGCAATAGCAATAGCACTTAGACTTATATACCACTTCATAGTGCTTTATAGCCCTCTCTAAGTGGTTTACAAAGTCAGTATATTGCCTTCAACAATCTGGGTCCTCGTTTTACCGACTTCAGAAGAATGGAAGTCTGAGTCAACTTTGAGCCGTGTGAGATTTGAACTGCCGAACTGCTGGCAATCGACAGTCAAAAGTAGCCTGCAATACTGCATTTTAACCACTGTGCCACCACCTCAAGCCTAACCACCACGTCAAGTCTAAAAAAGTCCCTGTACTACTCAGCAGTACTAAAACGCAGTGAATGACATCCTCAGACTCATACAAAATATCCACATCAGACGCCAGTTTGACCAATAAACTCCTGAATGAAAAGCAGAATATAAATCAAACAGAGAATAAAATATTTTATCAACCCCAAGTACTGTCATAGATTAGGCTCATGGTGGAAATGTAACCCAATATAAGGAGATCTATATTTTACATTATTCTGGTGCTCAAAACCATAATATTCAGTACTTGATAAAATCAAAAATTTGTCATTGTGCAAGGCTTATGTTTGGGCTTGCTATAGTAACCACACAAAAATCATTAATATAAAATATTTTTATCTTATATAAATCCTTATCAATCAAAATCTTTCTCCAAATTATTTCAACAACCTTGCAACTACATGTTTATTCTGAAGGATTTCAGTGCAAGAGTATTCATCTAGCAATAAACATTTTTTGAAACCCTGATTTACTTAGTTGGATTAAGTTATATGTTCTAGTACAGCAAACCCTCTTATCCAGAATAATTTTCAGTTCTTCATTCTGTATTCATTGTAATTTCCCCATATCAGAATTTCCCACTTTGTAGAAAATTCCAAATTTAGTTCCTTACTTAACCAGGGTAAGAGCTGATTAAAGAAATATTCATCCAACCAAGCCTTCTTCCTAGTGGCATGTATGTTCCTTATCTTTGCTATCTTTGATCGCAATAATTAAACAGTAAACTAGGGTTGGAGATACTTAACTGCTTTTAAACATTATTAAACGGTATCTTGAATTACTTAAACATGAAAAAATGTCAAATTACAACATCTCCAGTGGGAAATCTATCTTTTGTCACAAATACACCTGCAATCA
>JAPKID020005264.1:0-11220 GCA_026931265.2 Tropidonophis doriae | reverse complement strand
AGCGCGGCTCCTCCGCTCCGTTTATGACTGCCGCCTGGCTCCCCGGCCGGCAGTCAGAAACATAGCTGAGAAGCGCGGGGCACGTATACTCGGCGTATAACACGACCCCCGATTTTTGGTTGACTTTTTTGGGTTTCAAAACTCGTCTTATGCGCCGGAATATACGGTACATTATACATCTGGCTAAATATTGGACTTCATTTTTAGTTCACAGAAATTGTGCAGTGGTTTGGATATGGATGGTATAACATTTGATCCTTTGCCATTATCAGATCACTGTTTTAGATTACCACCTGACTGACTGACATCTGTGACCTCTGTAGGTCAATTTGTCAATTTGTATTATTTGCCCTAGGTTACTTATAGGTCTGGATGAATGATCTGACAATAGAAGACAACTCACGTTCTTGAGCTGATTGGCCTTAAACAGCTTCCATCCCTACTTCATCTTGGTGAGCCTCTTGGTTTATGGAGTATCTCTGAGATTTAGAGGCAGGAACAATGGCTGAACAATGGTTGAGGAAAACAAAAAGTGAATCTTATCAGTTGGGTACAAACCTTGGTTTAACTTCTATCATGACAGGAAGTGGGAGATGAAATAGCCTTATTTAAAATTACAAGTTTCATTTTAGGGAAGGTTGAGCAACAACTAAAGGTATTGTTCTAGATCCAGAAGATTGCCAATAGCTCTCTGCTGAAGAACATTCTGGAAGTATTCAGAGAGACAGTCACACGCTCCCTCCTAAAGAGGTATTACCTAGACTAGAGTTAGTAATATTTTCTAATTATAATGTTGGCAAATCTCCTAGAATAAATGATTATCCATTGTAGTCATTTATGTTGGGATTGAAGCTGAACATCAGATAAAAGTGGCATTGATCATATTGGTAGATTACAGGTACTAGGTGGAAGTAGTGCGACCATTCCTGGTCCGGATTGAACATTTGGGCAACCTTCAGCATGATCAACTGTGATCACCTGAATTGATGGCAAGAGGCACTGCTTTAAAGTGATTTTTATCCTGCATAGTTCAGAAACGAAAGTTGGCTTCATGGCTCTTTGCATGAGAGGAAATTTAAGAGATTAATTTTCTTTGAAATATCATTAACTATCAACATGAAACCACTGAAGGAAGTTATCCATCAGTTAGGCATACAATATCACCAATATGCTGATGATATACTGGCTGTATCACTAATGCCACAGAAGTCTTATCTCAGTGTCCAAAGTCTAGATGAAAAGAAACTGGATGAAATGAAACACAAACAGTATGCTGCTACTGCTTATTCATAAAGAATCTTGCTCAGTTCCAATGTTGACTCTCAAAAGGACGGCACTGCTCCTAAAGGAAAAGATACACGATTCAGGAATCCTCCTAAACCTGCTGCATGGGAAGGTAGAGATCATGGCCTAAAGGTTGCTTGCTCAATCTCAGCTGTCATGCGGCTTTCAGCCCTATCTAAATTGCAGGGATCTTGCAGGTATAATTGGTACCTTTAACTCTTATGGATTAAATTGCTGCTATGTGTTCTACATATGACAGCCTCGGAAGACCTTACATACAGTAAGTTCTCAATTGATACAAAATAGTCTGATTATTGATGGGTGCTTACCAAGAACATTATCACATTCACATTTTAGGTCCTGCATTGGTTGCCATTAGTTTTCTAGGTACATTTCAAAGCACTGCTGGTTTAATTTATACAACTTATATTAACTTACACAAGGTACTTGCAGGGTCATTTTCACTTACTTGAATCACCGTATTCAGGAGAAGATTTTATTTATTTCCACCACTGTAAAGTTATAGAGATTCCATTTCTCTATTGCTGCATCTGATTTATGGAATATTTTCCTCTTGAAATAAGGATGTGTACCATCCACCTTAATATTCTGGAAGCTGTAAACAGCATCTAGTGACATCATCATCATCATCATCATCATCATTCTTCATTGTACAGTCCACCAGATGTTCAGTCTGGGTTTGGCATTTTTGTTTACCTATCGAGTCCTTACCAAGAACCTGGGATAGGCAAATCTGGATGTTTGATGGTGTTACAGATATCGCAGAATGGAAGCAATTCCAAGTAAAGCCGCCTTCTGCAATTGACTGATGGCAAATTTGTCATGGCCAATGGTGTTCAAGTGGTGCTCCAATTGTTTTGGGACTGCACTCAAGGCGTTTACTACTATTGATACTATCCTTGTTTACTTTTGCCATAGTCATTCTATTTCTGTTTGTAGGTGTTTGTATTTTCTCCATTTCTTTCTCTTTTATTCTGCTGTCTCCAAGCACTTCCACATCCACTACCCAGTCTTTTTTGTCGTTGTTGTTGTTATTATTATTTTGTAGTATTTATATTATTGTATTTTTTTATTTTGCTTTGCAATTGTTTGTGTTATTTGGTGTTACTACATACTGATTACATTTTTTAAAATTTTACTCATGCTTACCACGTATGCTTTACCTGTTTGTAGAGTTTTTACTGGATTCCTATAAACCACTACAAGTCTTTATTGATTTGATGGTGTACAAATAGATCAAATAAATAAGGAAAGGGGAAGTGGGAGAGACAATAAACCTCTAAAGATTTATCAAGGAGTCTTCACTGTTGAAGAAAAGAAGATACAGTAAAGAGCAGGGTCTAGTGGGACTTTTAAAAGTCTGTAAGATTCATCTTTTATTGCTTCTTATTTCACATGGTTATAATGCTGGGAAAAATGGGAGGAAAAAGATGATCAGAAGAAGAGGGTAATCAGCAGCTGGCCTCATCACAGTGGTGTCGGAAAATCTGAAACACCAAATTAGGAACAGATCATCATCAAGAAGAAAATTTGCTTATTGTCGTGATTGTTAGAGGTCAAAAACAACTGCCTGGCACATAATTGTGGCATATGTGTTTTAGTGATAAAACACTAGACGGCATTTTATAAATAGGACAAAATTCATGGATGACATTATTTTCCTTCAGTAATAATTAACCTAGGGCGGTATATGCCTACAGAACTGTAGCTAGAACGAGATCCCTGAAAACAAGAGGAAAGTATGAGCATTTCAGAAAATTCTTAAGGTTTACAAAAGTAAAATATTATCACAAAATGCAATCCAAGGAGTATGGAACATATTGAACTGGCACATAAGGTTGATGAGATGCCCTGGATTGCCTACATCTTGGGTGGGTCTTCCAAATGTTGTCTTCCAAATGTTGCAGAATTTCCCTCCATCGGCTATGCTGATGGGGATTGCTAAAATTGGAATTTCTCCACCCTACAATACAGGTTCTAAGTAAGTGTATGGCAGGTAGACACAGAATTAGCTGGAAGCTTCAATATATCTCCTGCTGGAAGCTCACACTGCTACATTTTGATGCAGTTTTCCTGTGTCTGTCAATAGTGTTTAGCCTTGATAATTACATGAAAGCAGAAGTACTGGCCACAGAGGACAACAGATATTCTTAGCATTCCTTAATCGAAAGCACTTGGAGACACCCAATATGCTATTACGAAGCGTGTCAAAAGCAAAACATTAGAAAAAAGGCAACAACAATTTAAAATTCCTCAAAAGATTTACTGGTTTGTTCTTTGAAACAATTCCTGGAAAAATTGTGTAATTTTTTAATTATCCGCAAACGAGGTGCAGCAACAGAAACTAACTTTTCTCCTTTTATTTTCTTAATGAATTTCTAATTCTGAGACCCTCCGAAGAGTCACTTGATACATGGAATAAATGCTCCCTTAGCTGCTTTGGTTTTAGGGTAATTAGAGGTTTAAAAAGTAGAGTGCGCCCCTAAGATGATATCCAGCCTTGTCAATAAAGTGCTTTTAAAATAGATATAGGAGAATGAGCATAGAAACAAACCAATTAAAAGCTTAGCTGCTATCTTTTGCAAAAATTAAAGTTTTAAGTCATCTTCAAAGACAATCTGGCATTATAGCACGTGCCAATAATCTACCTGGAATAATTTTGCCAAACACAAATAGCAATCTTCTAATTAAGGCTCACAGGAGCCTTATCCATGTATTGAAGTCCCCAGATGCAATGGGATCACACATCCTAGTATTTCCAACCTCAGCATACCTGAAAAATGCTACTTTGGAGAAGGCAGTAAATATCACTTTATAGATATACTAAAAACATTAGCGTTGGCTCTTGTTCTTTGGATTGCATTAAAGCTATTAAGTGTGGGTGCTAATCTTCCAACCCTTCCTTCCCCCACCCCCATTTCCACCCTGCCCTGTCAGTTCTGGTTTCCAAAAGTATGGAGGTCTGGTCGTAAAGAATCTTAAATGATTCCATGATGTGGAGTAGTTGAGATCACTACCCTTTGGGGGGATTTGCAAAAGCAATAAGAGCAATAAAGGTGAATTTCAGCACACCTGCCTAACCTCTGGAATGTTCATAAAATGGTTGCCAGGGTGTGGTACACGGTTGCTAGGTGGTGCTGAGTACAGGTGGAGCCCAGTGAATCATGTGACAGACAATGAATAAGCTCAAGTGTTGTGGTGCCAAAGGGTTTCAGGGAAAAGTAGGTGAGGCCTGTGGGCGAAACTGAAAGAGTGGGAGAGAAAGCACAAGGCAGCAGCGACTTGTGTGAGAAGGTGGGGGAGAAAGTATCTTTCAGTGATTTTCCAGGAAGGGACCAGCTTAGAAAATAAGACAATTTATCTATACTGAATATGAACACAGTGACCAATACTAGTTTACTCTCTTGTTATCTTGGTATTCCAAAACCTGATTTTACGTGCATGCTTATATATACCTACAGTAATAGCCACTCAATTTTCTTACATTCCATTTTGTATTTGAAAAGAATTAATGCATTTGGCTGATCTGAAAATCTCTTCTGATCTGGCACTTTCCTTATGCCAATAATTTTTTGATGTTAGTGTCATTGGGAAATGTGTCATTAGGAAATGATTAATCTCTAATCAGAGTTTCTCAACCTTGACCATTTAAAGATAAGTGGCATAAAGCGAGCCTCGGTGGGGTGTGCCATTCTAAAGGTGGCTAATGGACTGAGGGAATATTCTACCTCCTCCCTCTGGCCAACTTTCTCAATTTTAATGTTAATATTCTTTATCATAATATTTTAATGTTTTGGTCTGGGTCTTTTACTTGTGAGCCATCTAAAGTTGGGCAGCATATAAATTTAATATTGTAATAAAAGAAATAGAATTTGTTTTAAATAAATTAGAATAGATTCTAATAAATCCTAATAAAATATAATTTATTTTATCCAGAATTACAGGAGTTAAAAGTCCACCCATCTTAAAATGGCTAAGGTTGAGAAACACCGACCTATTGTATTAACTAGCCTGTTTGTCAACAGCATGCATATATATTACTATTATTCCTTTGAGCAAACTGGTATTTATTCCATTATGCAGGTGTTCCTTGATTAATATCAATTGTTCAGTGATGTTAAAACTTATGATGATGCTAATCTGGACTGCTCTTCTTATTGATGTTGGTCATAGCATCCCTCGTGATTGCGATTCCAGGTTCTTTGCCAGCTTCCTCCAAGTAGTCAATGAGGAAACTGCCCGGAAGTCACAAAATGGTTACCCCATTATGTCCTTGTTTAACACCCCTCAACCATTCACTTAACAACAAATGGAAGTGCTGAAATGTCCGGTAGTAAACGACATGGCATGCTTTCTGACAACATTCTTGTCCCAGTTGCTGTTAGCTGACTACCTGTGTTCAACTTGGATAACATGCATTATAACATCTCATGCCCTATTCCATTAAGTTCAGGAAAGTTGGTTAGTTCTGAGAGCAAAAGGGAGTGTCAGTGATTCATATGTGGCATGACTGTTACAGGATTGCTGTTAGAAAGAGGAAACACAAAAAACTTTCTGTGAACTTCCTTAAGTTACGGTAGCTTATCAACTGACATGGCTTGATAATTTTTAACCTCTACTTTTCTGAGTCTTTCTCTTTAGATGGAAATGCCAATGACTGCCAATGAGACAGCTTTGCTGTGTTTGGGGTGTGCCCTTCTCCTTCTGCTATGGAAGGCTGTCCAAAATGGATATCTTTGAACAAATACCTCCTCCTTCTTAGCAGAGACCAGTGATTTTCACATCTCAAGGCTGTCCAAAATGGATATCTTTAAACAAATACCTCCTCCTTCTTAGCAGAGACCAGTGATTTTCACATCTATACATTCCTGCATAGTAATCAAATCTAGATTACTATACAGGAATGAGGCAGGTATCTTTTAGAAAAAGAACCTTCCCAGTTCCCACCAATCTGAATCCAGTTCATAGCAACACCTGGAACAGAAATGAGGCCCTGAAACTTTTTGTTACTACCATGCCAGAAATTTAGTCTAGAAATATTTAGCTCTTCACAGTTACACACTATAGTAGCAGTAGTAATAATGAAAGTTGAAACATACAACAGCTTTCATAACAGGCTTATGTAAAGCCCAAACCTGCCACCTACTGGGGAATTCAAAGTGTGTAGCATTAAAAAAAATCAGAAAGGCCAGTTAGAAAATCAATGACAAAGAAAAAGCAATGGGGTCATGGCTTAGCGTTGTGCGTGTCCTGAGCATACAAAATTGTTGTCTTCTCTCTTTTATTTCTGAATCAACCATAGCTATTTATTTCTGAAGCTTAAACTAGTTGCCTTACTCCAGCTAAAGCTTAGGTCACACACTAACTAAAACAGGGGTCAGCAACCTTAAACATTCAAAGAGCCACAAAACTCCTAAACGTAAGCTCTGTATTCAATTCTGGAGCTGACCGGAAGTCCGGTTCTCCTACCATAGTCTTCTCCTAGTGCAACATCTTCTTTCCTCTACTAGTCCTAACCAAAAGCCCTATCAATTGTGATGCCAACTGGTGATAAGGAGCCACAGCAGAGAGATGAAAGAGCCACATAAGGCTCCAGAGCTGCGAGTTGCTGACCCCGGAACTAAAGCATCCTTCATCACTCTGGAAGCCTTCAGAAGTACGGTAAGCAGGCAAGGTACAATTCCTTGCCTGCTTACCAGGAATCCAAGAACATCTGGTGGATAGTAGGATGGGAATACCATTCCAATGAAATACATTATGGCCTTAGGTACATATGCTTATATCTATGCTCTCTAAATAAGAAAGACAACATGGAGCTCTTGATGTAAATGGCATCTGTCTGGTCTCAAAGCTCATAAATTCCAAGCAGCTATCTATATTAACTAATGTGAATTTCTGCAATTCTTAAGCTGGTTCACAAATACATGCATCTTAATTACTCCTTTTAGCATATGGCATTTTTCAGATAGCTATATAGCTGGGTCTTCAAGCAGATGCTTAAAAATCCATGGAACACCCCAAAGCAATTTAAAGTCATGATAAGAAGCTAAACTGATGACTCCAAGCTGCCTGCTTGTGCAACAGGATAAGCCTACTGTGGCTCAATAAAATTGGAGGGGAACACCAGTGAGCTCATTAGCTGTGCAACCATCACTGCTGCTTTCCATATCTATCACTCAGTGACTCAAGGCTGAATATAGAGATTTTCTCTATTGTTGAGAAATATTATGATGTAAATAGAAAAACTGTGGCTGAATCCAGACTTGGTCACAGAAAAAAGCTCAGTGAAACTAGACAAGTTAGTTCTTAATGCCTGGTTTCATTGATTTCTCTGTCAATTCAAGCTGCATCCAATCAGCTAACTACAGCACAGGATATATAATTTACTACTTTTATACAACAGTTTCTCAGGTTGAACTTCTTTAAAGAACAACAATGGTGCTTTTTACAAAAAGCAACTGGACTTCATGGGTTTTCTTTCTTCTTCTTTGAAAATGTTTTCCTTCTATTCAAAAAGCTTGTTCAGTTCTTGTTGGATGAAAAGTGAAACGTTTTCATAGAAAAAAGAAACCTAGGAAATCCAATTGCCTTTTGGAAAAAGCACATTTGGGACAATCATGACCTGGATGATTGAGAATATCCAGAGACATTAAAGAACTGTAATTGTGTTGATCATGAGTTAAAAAAAAATCCAAAATCACAAACCCACTGGGATAACACTTTTTATTATGGCACCCATAATTTTGTATTTGCAACCTTTGAAGCTTTTCTGAACAGTTCTCCAAATGAAATGATAAATGCATAGAAAAAGAGAAGGAAAGATATTAAACTGGCATAAATACCAGCTGCAGTTTTCTCTCTCTTTTTCTAGACTTTTATCACTTTGCTTAAGGATGGGTTCTGGGACCACTTAAATTCTGCAATTATAATTGACCAATTAAGGCAATTATATCTGACCAATTTTGACTTAGCAGGTAGCCAAATAATTTTCTCCCCATATTTCAAATATACTGTATCTAAGGTTTCCAATTAATTGTTATCGTTCATCACAGTCAATCAGATATTCAGACTCGGTTTAGCACTTTCGTCCACATATCATCCTTCCCAATGAATTTGATTAAGCAGATGTAGATGTTTGATGGTGTCACAGATATTATTGCAGGATGTAAACTATTCTGAATAAAGCTGCCTTTTGCAATTGACTGATGGTAAATTTGTCAACACCAATGGTGTCCAAGTGATACTGCAATTATTTTGAGATTGTACCAATACTGCCTATTACTATTGGTAATAAACCTTTGCTTTCTTTTGCCACAGTCATTCCATTTCTATTTGAAGGTCTTTGTATATTGCTATCTATTCCAGCTCCTTTCCTTCTTTATGCTGCTTCCAGAAACTAAGTTTATTTGCCACCTTTCTCATCATGAATAATTGTCCATCTGTAGACTGACATCCTCCAAATGTTACTAGACCAGCACCCAGTTTCCCAGGCAACAGTGCCTCTATTTCTCCAGAAAACTGTTCCTTTTTCAGGAATTACAAAAGCATGCTTTCTCAATATCTCAAGGAAAAAAATTTGGATGACAGCAGCAAAAACTTACCCAGAAGACAAACAGACCAGGAGAGATTTTTATTAAAATATAGCTACAACTAATTAAAAAATATATACAAAGTAAAATGTTTAAATAACTGAAAAACAAAGGCAGCTCTTTGAATGTAAAAAAAAATATCTTGATGAAACTGTTTGCTTTCAGAAAAGTTAAAGGATAGCCCATTAACTGCAGGTTTTCAGTAGACACACAGGGAGGGGGAGATGTCAGAACATGAGCTTCTTGGGAGTCTGACTCTTTAAAAGCTCCAAGGCAAGGTTGAACACAAGGAAGACTGGGATCTGTTAGAAGAATTGCAGCTGACCTACATGTATTTTCACCTTCATAAAAAAAAATTGTGATAGTACAAAGGACTATTGCCCAGTTTTGTGAGATGAGTGACGTACATAAAGTTTTGTGGAAGGGTAGTAGCAAAAACGCACATAAATGACATTAAAGCAACTCATCTTGAAACCCAATTATTGAGCTGAACATGTCCCCAGTTCTAAAAGTATAGAGCTCTCCTTATCAAGCCATCTTTCTGCATGCTCACTTTTCATGTTTCTAATATAAAATCTGCTGATTCCTAGTTTCAGAGAAAAGATCTGATTGTTTGAACTTTATTTAGTTAAAAAAAAGTTAATATTTAATTTAGGATGGTTTGCTCTATGGCCATAAAAGGGAAAGTGCACACTCGCGTGTACAGAAACACACACAGACACACACAGACACACACACTGCAAAGCTACTCTTCCCCATCCAGCATGTGAAAGCTTGTGGGTATACACACAGATCAAAGTTTCTTTGATTATGAAATAAATTATAGTTAAATTGTTAAGTACTTTAGTAAAGTAAAATAATATATTATAACATTATTTTCCTATATGCATAAGATGACCATTCTATTTTTTCACACAAACCACTCTCACATTCAAAACCACATAAATACATTCACACCCATTTACTTCTTCCTTTTTTCCAGTAACAGGAAAAACAGAAAATAATGGGAAGATGAGAAGGGAAAATAAAGAAAAAGAGAAGATAAAAACTGCAGAGGAAGGAAGAGCCTGCCTTCCCAAAATGAGCACTGCCAATAAAGCAGGAGAAGGAAAGCTATGATAACAGTGCCATTGCTTTTGTCTGAGAGCAAGAAGTCAACAAATACATGTATATGAAGGGAGAAGTCGCATTCATCCATAAACCTCACATACAAATAAGACAAAAGGCCCTTCTCTGCATATGAGAGAAAGATGGCCAGAAAATGGCCAGCATCTATGCTGTTTTCATCCTGTCTCTTTAAGGCCTCTTACCAGCTAGTACAGAAACACTGGCTATAAAAACTGTCCTGAGAGGCATTGGGTGAAGGTGATGGTATGTGGAAAAGCAAAGGGGGAAGTAGGCATGAATTCTTGTGAAGACAGTTCTCTCTATCAATACTCACAAGTAGTAGGAGTTGGAATAGCATGAGTAGGAGTAGCAGTGATGAAGAATGGACTAATGGTGAGTAATAATAGTGTGAATGTTTGTGTGTGTCGCCTAGGGATCTATATTGTTGTTGATCCTTTTGTGTTTGGAGCCCACTAAATAGAGTATAGTTAAATGAACCCATGATACTGTAGATAGATTATAACTTCTCTACACACTAAAAGTTATTTTTTGGGGAGGATGGTTGTCCTGCTTTTGGGCAAACAGGGCATTTAATAAATCTGAATATGGAAAATCCAGTTATGCACACACTATTTTTCATAGATGGGTAAGAATTTTGGTTCCCAACATATATGAGGTCACAAAGCAGAATATATAAAACCAGAAATAAATGCAGCATTGGCTTCTTTTTTGTCCTTTGTGTTGAGATATTTTTATTCCAAGCCCATTCACAGCACTTTTTAGAAATGAGGTTCCGCTGGGAAGTGGGAAGGTTTCCTGGTTTAGCTCAGAACTGTTCTTGTTTTACCAATCCATTTGCAAGAGAGGATTTAACTATTCTGCATAGAGGTTCTGCTGGTGGAACTTTCCCAGTCTTTGGAGATATAACTGGGAGGTTCAAAAGGCACAGAATATGTTGGAATGCTGTCAAAATTCATCTTGCCAGTTCCAAGTCTACTTTGGTAGGTCCAAGAAAACAACAACATCTCCCCTTCACCTGCAGATATTATGGGAATCATATTGCTCAATCAAGCCTCTCTGTGAACAAAAAACAAATGAGATTAAAATACATTATTGCAGCCTTTCTATAGGGACTGTTCGTGGATATACAGTTGCAAGAAAAAGTATGTGAACCCTTTGGGATTACATGGAGTTTTGCATGAATTGGTCATAAAATGTG
>JAPKID020005263.1:0-11220 GCA_026931265.2 Tropidonophis doriae | reverse complement strand
AGCTTCATGAGATATAATGGAACTGTTTTCAGGATTTGCAGGAAATGGGATATATGGATAAGCTAGGAAGCAATAACGTTCTTTATTAGAACTCTCAGAATAGAAAGATAAAGTTGTTACCTTATGTCATGCTTTTTATATTTAATGTTCCATGACAACATCACCCAAGAGGGGTGACTATTTCAATAATCACTTTATTTTATTTTATTATTTTGTTTTATTCTATTTTATTTTATTTTTTATTTTATTATTATTTTAATCCTGCCTTTATTATTTTTATAAAGAACTCAAGGCAGCAATGCCTATCTAATAGTCCTTCCTCTGCTTGTTTTCTTCCAGGAGGCATTTAACAACCAATTCCACATTCACTATTTAAATACAAGTTGAGTCATGAGCTTTAGTAAATCAATAAAGTAATGGCTTTAGCAAACTTTTATACAGTGCTGCATATTGCAGATAGACTAAAACTATTTATTAAGTTGGCCCTATGTATTTTCAGTACGTTATGATCAAGAAAATGTATTACTGATATATGTAGTAATAGCCTGTACTTTGCATCATAAAATGTTTTGTATATACCGGTAGATACGATGTATATGAATCTTTTATTTAAATGTCTCTTCAGTAGAAGGCCCTTTCAGATGGTAGCACCTAGCAAATCTTCAACCAATTTGAAAAAGGCTAGAGTAGCATTTCCCTGATTATTATTTGAATGTGAGACTAGACTGGGAAATCCAGCACTATAGACTGATATTTTTAAAACCATTATTTATCTACTGTTACCAAGCAAACCCCTTCTTTGAGGTTCATTGGACTCAAGCTGACTCAAGGGAGAATTTACTTTTTATCTCGATTGACTGTTTTATAACAACAATACAGAAAAGTGTTAGTATTCTGTAATAACAATTTTTTCCAGCAGGTCAGATTGTTTCCCCACAGTCTGCGCCAACCACTGAAACCAAAAATGATGTCAGTCGAGAAAACAGCACTGTTGACTTTAGTAAGGTAAGACTGTAACGTGAATCTTGGAATGGTAAGAGTACAGCTTAGTTCTGGCAGTAAAGCATGTTTCATTTCAATGTAATAAATTATAACTGGCCGTTGTCTCATACTACATGCATTTTATGTAAATAAACGGAGTGGGGTACATTTAACCATATAAAACATACGGTCCTATTTTTTTTTAAATGGTTCATTTCATTCCATATCACTGTGAAGACATCATTAAACTTTAGAAGAGAGGAAAAGCTATTTTTCAATATCTGAACCGAATGATCTTTGAAATGATAGGGTAAGAATTCTCAAGCATTTCCCATCTCTGAAAATGAAACGTGGGAACAATATATTTAAGGCTTAGGGCAGTAGAATTCTGATTGATTCACTCATCCTTTCCAAACTGTCACTACAATATTAAGGTATAAAAATTGCTCTGTGTGATTTCAACCATGAAGGAGCCAGGTAATTTCTGTTTGGCAGCAAAATCCTGGAAGGCCCTTAATAAAAGCTCTACAGTGGAGATGTCCAACCTTGGTAACTTTAAAACCTGTGGATTTCAACTCCCAGAATTCCCTAGCCACCCGTGCTGGCTAGGGAATTAAAGTCCACAAGATTGGACACTCCTCTCTACGGTAAATCTTAACACATTGAACTTCCTGAATATTTTGTTCATTGACAGCTGGTGACTATGAATAAACTATCAATCCAGAATATAAAGTCCCTGCATTGCATACATGAGGCCTTGATTCAATTTAGCCATTTCTAAGGAAAGCTGGAAAAGATTCTGCTTGAAATGCAGAAGAGCTATTTATCAGTATTTATAAGCAATTTATAAGCTTATTTATAGGCTAAGAAAAGAGAACCATAATTTAACTTGCTAGAAAAGAAATGTTGCCACTAATTTATGTGTCAATGCTTAATTTAGGATTTGCAGGACAGAGCCAAAGAACTATAACATCAAGGGAGATGCCAGGGTGGCAACAAACTTTGAAGAAAGTTTATTAAATTGTCCCTGAATATACTCACAGCACAGGGGGATCTGCCACAATCAGATGAGCCCAAATGGTGAGGATGGTCTCTGGAATTTGATTCACAAAGGAGATGCTTTTATTGGCCAAGCCTTGCAACCTCTCTTTCTCCTTCCATCCCAGAGTTGCTTAGGTCAGCAAAGGAAGATATTGATGAGGATTAAGTATCCAGCAGATACTGGGCCCCTGCTATGACAAAAGAGAGAAATAATTATTTGACTGAGGTTAGAGCAAAAAGTTTTGTTATGTCACAATTTGCAAGAGTAAATAGGAAGAGCTAGCTTGTCTAAGCAGCCTCTCTCTTCCAGGTGTTAATTTGAAAATGCAAGGCTATAACAGGGTAATAACCTCAGTATGCTTTTTCCTTTCTGACGTCTGCCAGAAAGTCAGCTTTTCTAAAAGAACAATTAGACCAGCCATTAGGATGCCTCCCCATAACCTATTCTTACCCCATAACTTACATAGTTAGAGCAGTAAAATATATCCCAAATATTTAGCCACAGCCAAACCATCATTTCTATGTTTCATTTTCAGAGTATTTGTGGAGATAGCCTCCTGTTAAATTAGAAAACTGGGGAAAAATCTTCTACTGACTTATAGTGTTCAGATTTCTATTGGTTTTACTATATTCTGTGACATTTACCCTTTGGCAATATAAAAACTATTTTTAATCATGTACAAAATCTCAGGGTTTTTTTATTATGTTGTGATACTTCATTACTCACTGTAAATTGTGACAAGCATCATGGCTGTCCAAAAGAACTGAAAGGGGAAACATGGATTTATTGGGAATATTATATAACCAATCGGTAGCTAAAAATTGCCTAAAGGGGTGTTGTGTCACCAAATCATGGTTGTATTAGGCTTTGGTTCGACAAACCTCTAGCCACGGCAGTTGGCCTCAGCTGAACCAGGGCAGGGGAGGATTAAAGTGGGTATCTTTAACTGAGTTTCTCTTCTAAGGGAATTGATGCCAACAGTGCCTTGACTTGTTGAATGTGACATCCAGTCAGTGTGGCTGAGCCAGTTCTAGTTATGTGCTTGCTCCATCTGGTGCCAGGCAGAATATGAGAAGCAGCCTTTTGAACCAGCTGAAGTCTGTTAATTGTGCGTGCAGGGACTAGGAGACCAGCAAAAAGGGCATAACACTAGTCTATTTGGGATGAAACAGAGAAATGAAAAAGGACACCTTCATCAGGAAGAGAGAGAGAGAGAGGTGAGGATCCACTCTGGCTATCTTTCTATGGTGATTGCAAGCAGCATCTCTTGCTAAATGTTAGTACCAGTTCAAATGCTGTGTTCTGTCAGTGCAGTTGGCAGAAATTCCAGAAGTTCTAGATCAGCCTTCCTCAATCTGGCTCTCCCTGGACCATGCATCTTCCTCCCAGCAGTGAACAGGCTTCTTCCTGAGGAAGATAGGATGTAGTCCAATCTTTACGGAGGGTACAGGATGGGGAAAGCTACTCTAGATGCATGTGTTTAACATTTTAAACATCAATAGTCCTACCACCCTTCATTTTATCTTGAAGATTGTCCTTCAAATATACAAAGTATTTTTTTTAAGAAACTGAAGATATAAATTTATTTCATACACACGCAAATCCAGAAAAACAAAATCATTTTCCCAGCAAAACTACCTTTAATATTACCAAAGTAGTATAACTCTGTATAGGAATTTCCATTGAATTCAGCGAAGCTTACTGTCAGGTAAGTTGATACAGGCCTAGAATAAACTCATTAAAATCAGATCCAAAAAGGAAGTGCCCTGAGAAGCATTGTGTTCTTCTGTACTTCAGCATAACAGTATTACTCAAAGCTATAGCTTTTTTCCCCTCAACCTTGCCTGGTGCTGGAAGCTAAGCAGGTTCAGACCTGGGTGATATTTAGATGAGAGTCTACCAGAAAACTCTATGGTGATGGGCATCCTAGAAGGAGGCAGTGAAGAGTGGTGGGATTCCAAATCTTTTCCTACCGGTTTTATGAATGTGTGCTTATGCGCGCACACAGCACTCAAAGACCACCCTCAGTGTCAGCGCTGGTGAGCTGAGCTGTTGTTTAGCTCAGCTGAGGGGAAGCAATCCTCTCTGCCAGACAAGTCAGCTGAGCTAAAAAACAAGGGAATATAGGACAGGGAATGATGGGGGCCAGAAGGCAGGGCCAACCAGAGTGGTATTTGCTGATTCTCTAAACTACTCAACATTTGCACTACCAGTTCACTAGAAGTGGTCCGAACCGGCTGAATACTACCTGTGGCAGTGAGCGACTTCCATATTGTAGTAAAGGAAACTGCATGTGTGTGTCCATTAAATCACCAAGAGTTGAGGTAAACATTCTTAGCATAAACACATACCATAAAATGTATAGATTCATATTGCAAAATAGGAAGCAGTAATGGCTCTTTTCTTTTCTGGATGCAATTTTCTTATGTTGATTGGTGATGCATCAGATATGGGCATCAGATTAAGAAAACCCACAACCAGATCTCCGCTCAGCTGTGTAGTATGGCAGCGTACTCGAGCTTGTTAGTGAATATGCTCCTGTAGGTTTTCTAAATCCTGCTTTTTTGAGTTAGCCATAGAGCAAGTTCTCATACAAAGGGTGTGAGATTTCAGTGATTATTTTCTGTGTTATTGCATGGGGGGGTCAAAGTATTGTGGTATATCTTGTAAGATATAGTGTTATAATAAGATTTGGGTTCATACTTATTTTTAAGTGCATAGAACCTTGTATAAGATTACACAGTGGTGCTCAAGACCCTAATAATTTGTCAATCCCTGGCTGAGAGATGGTATTTTTTAATAGAAGGTAGATAGATATGATAGATTTAATAGATATGTAGCTCAGGGTTAAACTGTGGAATCCTTGGTGCACTCTAAGTTTGATTGTTTAGGGAAGACTAAATTCAGAGAGCCTCAAGGTCTCTATATGACATTTTGTTGGAAAAATCACAGTGGCCTAGTATACATGAAATGCTAAATGAAACACAATATATCTTGTTAGGACTTAACCAAAGGTGGGATTAACTTACTTTTCCTAAAGGTTCACAAATGTGAATTTGCTTAGCTCACAAGTACTTTGTCTGCAAATGCGCACCGCCTTCTGCACATGGGCAGTGGCCACGCATTACATTGGAGTGGGTGGGCAGAGCCTCCCACAGCAACTGCTAGCAGTTCACCCACATCTGGAGAGAACCGGCTGAATACCATCTCTGGACTTAACCCAAATTATAAGTGACCAGGGTCAGTGTTTCTTTTTCTCAGTCTAATTGACTTAATCTGCTTTTTGTGAAGAAAAGATTAAGAGAGTGAAGAAGCAATGCTTAGAGTTGCCTCAACATCTTTGGAGGCCAGGAAGGAATCAAAGACAAACAGATTGCTGCCAACAACAAGCAAGTAAACATACTAATGAATGAATCACAATTAGAGTCTTCTGGGATTCAGAAAAAAAAATACAAATCTCTATAAAACAGTGTCTTGTGTCATATTATCCCTTTCAATTGACAGAGCAACTTTCGCAATAGGCAAAGCTTAACTAATGGAAGATAAGAAGCATTATTTGCATTATGTGCCTTTTCATGCTTCACCCCCATTGGTGCATGAAAAGCCACCCTGCAGCCTGAGAATGAATGGACCCAAGGTTTCCACAAGTCATTATGAAGCTCTAACCTTATCTACAGGACTACATGACAACATGAACATAACTCCAATTCATGGATTGTCAAGATCGATGTCAGTTGCTGGCCAATTATTTCTAGACGTCGTGACCAACGTATTACAAATTTATTTATTTTTTTATATATATCAAAAACTGCCAGGAGGCATCGCAGAATGCATTAGGTGACCTCTACTGTTTTATTGGACAATCTATTTGATGGCAACAATTGATTGACTGAGTTGGAGTTGTGCAGAATACTTGCTTTGTAAACTCCCAGCCCTTTGGGTTTATTTGTCTTGAGCAGGTGTCGTAAGCCATATTGATGATCAGTGGAAATGAGATTGGGGGTGAGAGGAAGGACAGTTTATCTGTGCACAAAAGCCACCTACTAATAGGTCTTGGCTCAGCGTCATATTTGTTGCATTGTATGAGGGCTCAATTACAATCCTGCCATCAAAAGTAACTCAAATCCTTCCAAGCATGTGCATATGCTTTCTCCCATCTGTGAACTAGTCCTCCCTTAAAAGAACTATTCCATTTCAAGCAATCAGTGATAATTCCTCGGTACCAGATAAATATGTAGATTTAAATTATTATTCCACAAGAAATATGTAAATAAGATGGCAAAGCAGCGAAAAAAAGAACTCTGGGCTTAATTTTTGGAGATGTTAAAAGTTTTGAAAATGATTTCATAACACAGACAACGCCATGGCGCTTAAATTCTGTCCATGTGCCAGAGCCATTTGCAAGAAAACAACTTTGTAAACACTATTGAAGACACACTGCACACTGCTACTGACAGATGGCTGCGAGATAGACATTAAAATGGTCACTTTAACAGTTTATATTGGATTTGGTCACTGTTTTTGTGTTTAGATTGGTAATGGGAAAGCAAATGGGAGAGAAACGCAGTAATTTGAAATTCTCAGAATATGAAGCTGTGATATCAATTTGAACATGTTGTTTTGTGAATTACTCTTCATAACATTTAGAAAGGTATTATGGGGAGAACACAAATAAAATATGTTTGTGAACACCAGACAGTTAACTGTTAACATAAAGTAAATGACACAAATCAAAGAGAGAGAAAAATGCTTTTCAATAATTTGACGAATAAGAGTAGCAAGTCGGAACCATTTCTTCATGTGGATCTTTGCATTATCAGTTTCAAAGATCACCGTAAAAGCTTGTTGGAAAGATTGTGCATGATCACAGATGGCATTTCACCCTGAAATCTTGTGTGATATGTGGAAAAGGATAGTAAAATCTTGTGAGATTTTGAAGCAAAAGCACCAAAATCTTGTAAGATTTGGCAAATTTTCTGAGATCTGAGATTTAGCCCATTTAATGTTTTATTTGGTTTCTCAAGGTTACCTGCAATATCTTCAGTCATTTGGGGCTTGTGTTTTAGTACAACAACAACAACAACAACAACAACAACAATTATATAATTATAGTATAGTTGCATATATGTCACAATATTTTCTAATAATTTGAGAGAAATTCTAGTTTAAGCACATTAAACGAGTATTGGAAGGAAAAAGAACTTGTGATTGTAGAATGTTATTTTCATGATTGTGGACTAAAATAAAACCACTGTATCAAGCTAGTACCCAGGCCGTATCATAACTATGCCCTTGTAAAGGAAGGTCCGGGAAGAGAGAGAGAGAGAGAGAGAGCTTTTGCTATAATCCTGTTGATTCCTTATTTTTGTATTTGCCTAAGCACAATACCCGTATTGACACTCCCAGCATTAGCTTCACCTTTCTTTTTATTTTTCTCAGTGGTATTATACAGTGAATCTTTGGCACAGCAGGAATTTGAATGCAGTTAATCACAAATTGCTTTACTGTAAGGCTGCACTCTCTTTGCGTGTATAGCATTCCTCCTTACTTTCTCAAAAAGCTAACACGACCTTTTCCAACCCCAGCCCACATAGTTATGAAATCGCTTTTCTGGTTGCTGTTCTTATGTTAAATAATGCTCCTAAGCTTTCTCGCACTGGATTTTGGGGCAACAAGAAATTCAGTGCAATTAGTAGGTAACTGTTCAGCTATAACGCTGCTCTTTCTTTCCTTTTGTTTACAAATCCTCGTTTTCTCAGAAAACTAATGCAACCTTGATTCCCAAAATAATGGCTTCTGGAGAGAGAAAGATTAGAAATCTTTCAACTGGTTGCTTACTATCTTTGCAAGTACCTTAGCCGATATAATCTAATGAGAGATCCATTATGCTTAACACTAACAGTGTAACTGTGTCTCAATAAAGAAGTGGAGGCCTCCTGTGGAATCTATGCATCCTACTGAGGAAAGATTTTTCCTCACAATGAGGCTTTGTATGTAACATAATGAAGAACGTTTTGTTACAGTAACAGCTGTACACAATTTAAAGTCATGAAGTTTAACAATGCAAGTTTGATGTGTTGAACTTTTTAACAGTATGGTTAGTTTTGTGACAATAGAGCGAGCACCTGAGCAAGCTCTGTGTTGAGCCATTGGCTCCTGACAGGAGTGTTTCCCAACCTTGACAACTCCCTGAAGTGTGGACTTGAACTCCCAGAATTCCCAAGCCAAATGTCATTGCTAAAAATTCTGTGGAGTGGAAATCTATGGAAGTGGTCTAGATTGGGAAACACTATTCTAATGCCTTATTCTGTAAAAGGAAAACTTCATTGGATGCTTTATGTATAGCAGCAGCTGTCAGTCATGTTGCATTTTATAGTGGGCAGGAATCGCTGTTGAGGCATAGACAGTCTATGGAACAATAATTGTGGTCCTGTGAACAGTAGATGGGGACACTGAGTGTATTTTTCTGGATTCCCATGGAAATGAATCATGAGGTTCCAGTGTGAGCCATCTGGTTCATTCTGGGTCATGGCAGAACTGCCACATTGAAACACCTTTCATATAAAATGTGCTGTTTTTTGTTAGCAATAATAAAACCATTGTCAATTTTGTAAAGCAAAAGCACAATTTCATTTTCATTAATAAATTTATTTAGAATTTTAAATGGAAGTAAAAATGACTCCTACTTTTGTCAGTACGCATGAATGATTCCATTTTTAAAAAATGGTCCACTCTTGACCCTATTGGATGGAATCATGTTGAATAAATTCATTAACTCATTAATTGAAGAGCATTTGGATCAGAATTCTTAAGCTGCCTTTTTAAGAGTTCTAGAATCAGCAACCCTAAGTAGACTTTGCACAATATCAGAAATATTAGCCTTTTATAAGGTATCAATGTGACTAAGATACCACTTGCAGTTAGTAGATTATATTTAGAGCACAGACATGAGCATTAATTGTTCAATTAACTGCCAAGTCTTATAAACCCACAATTAAAGTTTTTATTGATCGATAACTTCAATTAATTTATCAGAGTTTGTACCTGTACTAATATATGTTTACGCTAACTTATCCTGTGGTTAATGATCCATGATGTATCAATGTGTCAGTGACATGAAATGCTAGAAATCTTCACCTCTGTTAGGTTCTCTCAGTCCCCGTCCCATCCTTCTTTTTCTTGTATACCTTTTTTAATGATCAGGTTGACCTGCATTTCATGAAAAAAATCCCTCCTGGAGCTGAAGCCTCAAACATTTTGGTTGGTGAGCTTGAATTCTTGGACCGTGCTGTAGTCGCTTTTGTTAGATTGTCTCCTGCTATGTTGCTCTCAGGATTGGCAGAAGTTCCAATCCCATCAAGGTAATTTATAACCATTGCTAAGAAAGAAATGTAATTATTCCAGCTTGGTTTAAATCCTGCAGCTCACAGATAAAAAGAATAAGGGCCAGCCAGGGAATAAGGAAGACTGCTCTAAATAATATTAAGGATTATATATTGCTGCTAGAGCAGCATTTGTGAAGACCACCTCACTTCCCAAATTGGACAGTATCAACGATGACTAGTTTAACGAAAATCTTGTGTTTTATAACAAACAGCTGTAGCCAAAATGTGTTCTGTCCACCCATAAGATAAGAAGGAATTGACAACCATCATCGAGTACTGTATGATGTGTGCACAATTTTACTTTGAAGGTTAAGCTCTCTCAAACTTTATAAGATTGCTGCTTTTTAATGTCCTGCAATAAAGTCAGAAGAAGGTCTAAATTTCACAGGGTATCATCTTTCTCTTTTTCCTTTTACAATTTTAAAAATTTATGTAAAAATTCTATGAATGAAAATTTCTGCTTAAATTTGATAGAAAAATTGGTTTTGTATTCATGATTAACAGGAAATCTGCTTATAGAAAGCTGGGAGGAAGTTCATGAGCCTAAACAGAACATAACAAGCATTAACTGTTCTAAAAAATGATAAAATACCTGCCCAAATTGAAATTATTTTCATTTTGTTTTGTGTAATATTGTGTTTTGTAATATTTATGTACGGTTACAGCTTAATGATACATTAGGAAACCATTTTTATGTGTATACTTCTGTTTAATAAAAAAAAAACATTAGCCCAAAACTAGGCAAGGACGTAATAATTCCTATTATATCATCACAAGGGAAAGTGTTTGTAATTTTCTTTAAAAATAACATATCCTTGGGTGTTTTTTTAAAATGATATATCAATGTTTAAAATAATTTTTCCCCCAACTTGTCAAACAGAAATTCAAGAGCAGTTAAAACAGAGACTAAGTTTCTTCTAACATGATTTGTTCAGATACTAGAATTATGTAAAATTAACTGAAATTGTTGTGTTTTATTTTTCATAGATTTTTGTTTATTCTTCTGGGACCCTTAGGAAAAGGTCAACAGTACCATGAGATTGGCAGGTCAATTGGAACATTAATGACAGATGAGGTACTTATCAATTCACAGGCATTGATTAAACCCATTGAAAAGTTACCTATTTTAAAGTGCTTTGTGTGAAGATTTATTGTTTCATGATGTCCTTCCAGAATGCTTTAGTTTAATAACTAGAAGTTTTTTAATTCAAACTTCAGACCCATTTAACTAGAAAGATTTTTTAAAAATCAATATTTTGAATCACAGTGAATAATGCTGAAAATGAGCAGGAAAATACTTTTTATGATTTGTTGAGAAACAATGGTGTTTGGATTTCCTCCCCTTAGAAATAAAATCTCATGGAATTCCTCTTTTCTTCCATAGGTATTTCATGATGTTGCATATAAAGCTAAGGATCGCAGTGACTTGGTCGCTGGAATTGATGAGTTTCTTGATCAAGTGACAGTTCTCCCTCCAGGAGAATGGGACCCAACAATTCGTATAGAACCTCCCAAAAATGTTCCTTCTCAGGTATTTATTTTTATTTATTTATCTTTTACATTTATATTCCCTATTTCCTCCAGTTGTGGTAAAATTACATTAGATATCATCAGTGCTCGACAATATTTATCTCTCCTATACATTATTGTCGTCTGAAAGAGTTTTTCCCCCATGGTTTTTCATAGACATGTTGCCATTAACACTGCTTAAATCAGTGAATTTATTGACTAAATCAATAAAGATTCTGTTCTGCTCTGCTCTGCTCTACCTTACTCTATCCTACCCTACCCTACCCTACCCTACACTATCAT
>JAPKID020005262.1:0-11221 GCA_026931265.2 Tropidonophis doriae | reverse complement strand
TATTGTTTTTAAGATTGCCTGTGCGCCGCCCTGGGTCCTTTTCAGGAGAAGGGCGGGGTAGAAATCAAAAAAATAAAATAAAATAAATAATTCCCAGAATCCCACAGCGAACATAGCTGACTGAGAGGTATTCTTAGATGTTGAAGTCCAGCCATCTTAAAATTGCCATGGTTGAGAAACACTGCTCTATACATTTGAAAGAAGTGGCACAATAGGAGGTGCTTGGCTGTTAACTACATATATTTAAATATATGTAACCACTATTATCTGAAATAGGGGAAAAAACAAACAAACTCTTTGAATCAGTAAAAGGTATTCCACCTGCAACCCAGTGAATGTGTTGCAAGCTTGATCTGGTCACGGATTGAACCCATTTTCTGAGTTACAGATTAAATATAAATAAACCAAATGGACTGGGTTTGCATAACACCAATAAGCCCCAAGATAAATTAACTAAAAACTAGATCGTTCTTAAGCAGGTTGCACAACTGCAGCTTTGGTTAAAATATGGCAGGGTGAACTGCTGTTTTGTACCTAAATGTACTGCTCTTGGTTTTTATAGCATTCTTTTGGAAAAATTCCATTCAATGCTAAGAGAGAAATCTAATAATAGCACTTAGACTTATATACCGCTTGACAGGCCTCTCTAAGCTGTTTATAGAGTCAGCCGATTGCCCCCAATAATCTGGATCCTCATTTTACCCACCTCGGAAGGATGGAAGGCTGAGTCAACCTTCAGCTGGTCAGGATTGAACTGCCAAACTGCTGGCAGTGGTAGCCAGCAGTCAGCCAAAGTAGCCCGCAGTACTGCGCTCTAACCACTGCGCCACCCCAGGGCTCATGTCGAGAATATTCTCTTAAGCAAATATTTTATTAGATGCTCATTTAAGACTGAGCTCCTAAAGGCCTGTTTCTCATGGAATTGCCTCCACATGCTCTCATATCCAGATAGATCAAAAGTGATACCCGTGGTTAGGTTCTTCATCATCATGTAGAAAAAAAATTGACCCTTAAATATTAGAGGATCCTGTTTTGATTTGATTGCAGCATGTCTTCTAAACTATGAAGTAGCTGCAAAAAAGAGGACAGGGACTTATTCTGTCCTATTCTGCAACCATGTAATGTAGGGTGATCCTATTAAAGTGATATCTATCACCTGTGAAGGAAGGAGATAAATGTAGAGCCTGCTGTATAGGGTGAAAATTGAAATCTCCTTTGCTGAACAATATCTCTGTCTGTCTGTCCATCAGTCTGTCCGTCCGTCCATCTATCCAGCCATTCCCCTCCCTCCCTTCCTCCCATCCCTGTATTTTAAGTAAAACCTCCCAACTGAATTTGAATACTAACTAACCCTAACCTTAACCTAGGACTAAACAGGTCTTAATTTTTTCAGATCATGTAAATTTGGCTAGGTGCTGACACATATTGGCTCAGGAATTACAGAACTATAGTTTAAAGTGGTAGCAATTGAGTTAGGATTAAGCATGTATAATTTAAATAAATTGGCACAGAGACCCATCTGTCTGTTGCTCTTGATGCAAATATTTGAGATTAGCAGTATCGGCGTTCTCTGAGCCAGCTGGGGGAAAAATGTTCCTTGCCAATTCCATCTGTCTCTAGGTGAAAATGTCAACCAAAGTACATTTCCAGTTTCAAGGGGACGCTAGTACAGAATATCCATGAATGTTCTTTTCGCTAATAACTTGCCATCTGTCTTCAAATCGATTTTGATGTTATTACTTAAATATTCATTTGCTATGCTTTTTGGTTCTTCTGTTGGGCCCATATGGAAATATTATTTAATTAAATATTTTCTACAAGAATGAACAAAGAAAAGAACTCTTGCTATTACTATTGTTTCTGGATCTTAGGACTTTACCTGGTCATAGTTTGGTTGGGAATTTCCCATTTGCAGGATCTCAAGGCACAATAATCATCATGTGTACAGGTTGTTGTTAATTCAGTGAGAAAGAAAACACACACAAAAATGAATGGGCAAGAGATGGAAACAATGAAAGCACAATCACTTTCTTAAAGAGCAGCAAACGGCTATGGGAAAACTGCTGTCATCACTTGAGAGCAAACGGGGGCATTTTACATCCCAGAGGCCATATTAACTATCTCTGTCCAGCCCACAGCATTAGCGGTGCTGGCAACGGGGTGGGGGGATGGACTCCACAACCGTCCGTTTTTTTATGTTGTTCTTTGGAAAAAGTAATTTCGCACCTCTGCTCCAGAGGGTGATCAGAGATGACCATGCTTAACCCTGCACCCTTGTTGTCATCCATTTTGTGAAGAGGCTACATTGGAGGATCTTCTATCTCTGTGGAGCCTCTCTACAAAACTAGGGTCTTAATTGATAAAGGCTGTTGGTGGACAGAAGAGGCTCTCCGTTGCAAACCCTCTTTTTATAGATGTGGAAGGGAAAAAAGAAGCTGGATTTTAGAAGGTGGTTAAATTTATCGGCTAAAATTCTGAGCATGCAGGTAGACCTTGCATTCTTTAACAACCACAATTGGGACCAGAATTTCTGTTACTAAGCAAGATGGCTGTTAAATGAGACATCCATGATTCTACAGCTTCTTTTATCACAATCATTAAGCGCATCATTACAATTGTTAAATTAATCACATGGTGTTAAGCAAATCTGGCTTTCCCCATTGGCTTTGCTTGTCAGAAACTGGTGAGGAAGGCCACAAACTGCAATCAAATAATATGGAGATTCTTTAACTAGTCTAATACATGCTGGTTAGCTAGTGGCCAAGTTTTGATCATGTGACCACGAGGATGCTGCTATAGTCAGAAGTGCAAGGACTGGTCATAAGACACTTTGTTCCATGCTGTTGTAACTTCAAATAATTTCTGAATAAATTGTTGTAAGTCAAAGACCTGCTATTACTTAACTAAGAGCAAGGATTTTTGAATTGAGGGACCTATTGCAGAATAAGCACGCATGTCTTTGAGTTTGAAGCCTGACACAAATGCTTTTATTAATCTACTAGCCGATAATCCAGCATTGCTCGGGTATTTATTTATAGAGGGAAATGTCTGGACCAAATGTAGTTTCTAATGTTGGATTGTCCCCTTTACCAGAGGGAGCCCCCTGTGGAGTACTGTGAAGCTGTTACCATGGCAACTCCACTGCACAGTACAGTAGAAGCCACTATGGCAGTACGACATAACAGCCTGTATCTTAATAAAAGACATCCATCAAAGAGTGTTAGGGATGTCTTACCCCACAGTATTTATTTCCAGAGAATAAGTTATCTATGTACCGTGTTTGGTTGAAATTGCTTGAGGCATTCCAGAGTTATGCTGGAACATGCACACACACAGCCGTTTTTATAGATATAGATATATATTTCCTTTTTGCAAACAGAAAAAAAAGAATAATCCAAGGAGGTACCCCCAATTGTTACTCAAAATTCTGGAAATAAGCTGGGATAAATGGAGAGCTATCCCAGCATAAAAGCATCCTAGATGCCAGGGGAATCAAACTCGTGACATCACATCGTCATCATGTGATCCATCGCAACTTTAACTCCCTTTGCTAAACCAGGCGTGGGTGTGGCTTGCATCGGGCCCCGGGGGCCGCAGGTTTGACACTCCTGCTATAAGAAAACTGAGAAAGTAGAAGTTAGGACTGTACAGGGCTTACGGCCACAATTTATGTTGCGAAGTGAGAAATTTCTTAAGTGACTTTTCTTGCCACATTTGTTAAGTAAATCGTTGCAGTTATTAAGTTAGCAACAGGGTTGTTAAATGAATCTGAATTCTCCATTGACTTCACTTATCAGAAGGTCGCAAAAGGTGATTACATGATTTAGAGACACAGCAACCATCATAAATATGAACCAGTTGTCAAGCGTCCGAATGTAAGTCACATGATCATGGGGATGCTATATTGGCCGTAAGTCACTTTTTCCAATGCTGTTGTAACTTTAAACGGTCACTAATTGAACTGTTGTAAGTCAAGAACTACCATATCTTTACTTCTGAGTGCTTTGGTTTTGGCCCTACTAACCTTTGGCTTTCCGTTCATCACTACTGTTGTTGTCTTTGGCCTCTACAGATGATCTTTGGTGGCTTAATGGTTAATCCTTAATGAGTTCTCTCCCCATCTCTAATAGTACTCTTAAGTTCACTACCCCATGAAGACAGCTTTGATCATCTTCTACCAATAGTCGTAAAGAAAGAAGCCTGTTCTATTTGAACAATTTTCAAACAGCTCTGACAAGATCAGTTCTTGCAGCTGTTCTTTTTTTTTTTTTAGTAAGGTACAGTATTGAATCATTGGAGTAGCTCATAATAATAATAATCTTTATTGTCATTGTACTAAAATTACAGTGAAATTGGTTTTAACGTCACTGGTGCAAAATTATAACAGAAACAAAAAAAGAGAGAAAAGAAAAAAGAAAAATCTAGCATGTGCAAGGAGTGATTGTGGTTCAATTTAAAAGTCTCACAGTTAAAGAGAATAATTGTACATAATATTTTTGCCCCCCTAGAAAATATTAAAGGAGGGGAAGTGATAAAACAATTCAATTAAATCAGCAAATGATGTAATCTGTATGGTGGTAGCACCATGGCATAAGATAATATTTTAACATATATTTATAACATTGAGGTCTGTGATTGAAACCTATTGCATGCGTTTCACAGGTGGCACACAGAGCTCTTTTTGTTGGCACACGCTTCATCGCCCACTGTTCTTCTGGTTTCCAGCATGCGCATGCATGCTGACCAGCTGATCTTCATGTGTGCCTGAGCCCCGGAAACCCAAAGACGTGCGTGGTTTTCGGGTTTCTGGGGCTCCAGCACATACACACACACACACACACACACACACACACACACACACACACACACACTCATTCCGTTTTGGGCACTTGGTGCTGAAAAGGTTCGCCATCACTGATCTAGGCTGTTGCAGTACTTTTTTGGGAAAGTAGCACCTTGCTTGGCCTTGTACTCTTTAACTGCACCTTCCAGTTTCTTTACATTTGTGTTTCTGTGCCCTTATAAAAATCCAGTAATGTTTTCAGTATGGGCTTTAAGATAACACACCCTATAGTGATAAAAAGAGGGGAAGGGATGCTGATTTCCCCCCCACCCCTGTCTTCTGCTTGATATTTGCAGAGTTATGGCACAACCTAGTGGTCATTGAGAGTAACTGCAAAATTTTTCAGTGAACGCATTTTATTTAGAAAATCACTATACAGGTGTATTGCAAGCTTGAAATCCAGATATAAAATGAAATGCACAGTGATTTGACATGAAGTTCAACTAATTTGAGGATTATATTAAAGATAAATTTATTTTTTAAATTATGGACTGAATGAGTTTACCCTGTAATTTTTGTAAAGACATGGAAAAATCTGTTTGTGAATCTGTTTGTGAATCTGGTTTCTAACTGGTTTCTAAAACTGGGGGATTCTGAGAGGTGAAGTCCATACAAGTTGCCAAGATTGAGAAACACTGCTCTAACCTGAATCAGATGTACTTGTATGTAGGAACTGTTCCCTAAATCCATTCTGTATACTTTGCAGGGAAATTATCATGATGTTAATGTTGCAGCAGCTCCTCATCTTTGCTGCTCTCTTTCTTTTTGCTGCCTCTCTCTCTCCTTCTCTCCGAATGTTAACTCTTGCTTCCAATATACAAATTAGTAACTATTGATCTATAGACGGTTGTGATGGATAGTATGCAGTATGAAATCTGATCACTTTATTTGCAGGATACCACTTAAGCTGATTTTATATTTTGCAGTGATGTGGTTGATGCTGCCTTGGTGATTATTTTGGTGACTCTGGTAAAGCGTGTATTCTCAATGCACTTAAAGCAAATTGTATGCACAAGTTGCTATCAGCCCACCTCATTTTTCACTATTGCTAGTATAGAGGTCTCCGTGTACATTATGCTTTTCTCTTGGGAACCAATCTAGTGACTATTTTGGTCTATTTTAGTTTAATGCTACCCATCTCACTATTCAAAATGACTCTGGGCCCAGAGCACCGGATACAGTTCCGGTACGGTGCTCCGGAGGACCTGCCCACCCACTCTCGGTCCTTACTGTACTTTTAAATCTTCTGCGCGCAGCACATACAGCACCTGCGTGACGCTCCGGCAAGCAGCTGGGGCATCATGGAGGCTTGCAGAAGCGTCACAGGTAAGTACGACGCTTGCGTACATGTGCACGCGCAACACAGACGTCTATGTAGGTGACACCGGGGCCGTTCCAACTATACGGAACCCACCACTGATTTATATATTTATATGCATATATACAGTATGTTTATACATTATGTGTATATGTATGTGTATATATGTATACTGGTCTTAATATAAGACTGGTTCTTATATTATTTTTAGCTCCAAAAGATGCTTATTTTCTGGTTAGATCTTATTTGGGGGGAAATACGGTACTAATTGTGCCCATCTGGCTAATGGTCTCATTTGGGGCTTATTTTGGGGTAGGGCTTTTATTACGAGCATCCTGAAAAATCATGCTGGGTTTATTCTGCAGCTGGGTCTTATTTTGGGGGAGTGTGTGTGTGTGTTAAAAATGTGCTGGCTGTGAAATTTTGGGGCTTGAGGTCCAGACATCTGAATTTTTTTTTCAATGGAGATTCTCAATTATCCAGCCCATAGTTGGTGGATTTTTCAACTGGATTTCTGATTTTTCTTTGAAGACATTTCACTTCTCATCCAAGAAGCTTCTTCAGCCCTGATGAACAGCGAAACATTTTCAAAGAAAAACCAAAAAGTCTGGTTACCTCTTGAGAAAGCACTTTTGAGACAATTCCTAAATGTTACTGAGATTGAGAAACACTGTTCTAAGAGTTAGCTAAATATTTCTTTTCTTCATACAAGATAAAAGATTGAATTTAGGAGTTTCACTGGGACTTGTGGAATCACTCTCCCTGCTGCCTCCACAGCAGGCGACAGTCAAGTTGGTCTCGGAATATTGATTGTGCCCGTGAGTGATTAAAGGTTAGAAATTCTCTTAACTGATTGGGTTATATGTCTGAGAATAAGGTTTGCCTACAGGTAGTCCTCTATTAACTACTGTAATTAAGCTGGGAATTACAGTCATGCATTATTTCGGTTGTATGTTGAAACATCCAAATGACCACAAGCAAATTTCCAGATTTTTTTGTGGTGGTTGCTGAGCAAGTACTAAATGAATGATGCTTGCGGTTAAGTGAACCCATTAATTTAAAAGTGTTAGCTGGGACACCTCAATGGTTTGCAAAAAAGGCCTCATGACATGCAGTCATATAATTTCACAGGTGGAGGAATACAACCATTTATGATGGTTGTATGTGTTTTATAGGCCACATAGTATCCATTCGATGACCGTGGTAACTTTGAACGTAAAAGGACTGATTGTAAAGCAAGGTAATCTATAAATATTTATAACTGAAGAGACAGGTGCTACAACTAAATCTATACCTAAGAAAATTGAAACTGACTTTTAATCCAGAATACCTCTTACACATTGTGTATATTTATTTGTTAAATCTATTAGTCATCTATTTCACCATAGAGCTCCTATAGGTGACTTACAATAATTGTAGAAATGGTAGCTACACATAGGGAGTACTTTACCTGAAATCTAGGAAGTTTCCAGAAAGGAATCACAAAGACCACAACATCTCCGCACCAGCAATCAACACCCAAATCAGCAGAGATTAAAACAAAGATTAACATTAGATCAGTCAAGTAGTAAACAACACCCCAATCAAGGAATTACCAACTCAGATGGACAATCCACACTAAACAATAATCTAATCAAGGAACTACCAAGACTACTCCCACCAACACTGACAAGGCATGCCACTTGTATATAGACAGAGAGCAAATCCCACTCCCTACCCACAGTGAAGATGTTACCTAGTTGGGTAATGAAATGTCTGCAATAAAACAACCAATCTCAAAGAGTACCAAAGACCCCACGGTTCAACCTTGAGCTACAAATATTCTCTTATATTGGCATCTAGGAAGTATTAGTAAAAGTAAATTTTCCTTTGATTCAAATGCTGTTTAATGTTTTCTTAAACTTATCTGTATACATTTCTTAATGGCAGTGTGAAAATAATTTTCCGGGGCCACTTTCTGTTTACTACTGTATATTACCTCTGTCCCTAGTCTACAGCTCGATTTCTGATCCAAGTACTCAACTTTGTAGCTTTTTGAGATCAGCCAATGTTGAAAAGCAAATAATTTAATGTAATTCAGATACGCAGATACAGGTAATATAGTGTAATTCAGATACACATGTAATTCAGAAATGCAGATTTAACTCCATTTTATGTTTCCCTAGCACCTGTATTTGGAATCCCCAAAGCAGAACCTGGTAAAGTAAGTTAATAAATAGTAGTAACCTCAGTGTAATAGTATAAATATTTTCACTGCATATGATTATCACATCAAAGTCCTATATTCTGAAAATATTTATTTGAATGTATATATATATATCAGTTTCCCAGGATTTGCGAGTGTTGTTAAAAGAAAACAACACTGTAGTTTTTAAATACAGGTAGTCCTTGACTTTCAACCAGTTGATTAGTGACCATTCAAAGTTATGATGCCCCCCTTCCCCAAAAGATCATTATGACCTGTTTCCAGTGGTCCCATTTGTGTGCTTGCAACTATTCTACATTTACAGCCCTCTGCAATCTGGTGATCGTGATATTTGATGTTTTTGCTGGAAATCAATATTTACTTTCAGTTTTCAGCAAAAATGCCCTGTAGCGAACAATGTTTAAAGATTTCCAGAAAAGAAATAATAAAAATCAAATCAGACATGTGGGTGACCTGCTTTATGACCATCATGACTTTTGACTGTAATCAGTAAATTCAATTATAGTCATAAGTCAACGACTACCTGTATTCTAAAACTTCCTTAATGGTTGTTAATCCTTTTAGAAAACCCCATCCTTAGTCTGGCATATTGAAGTGCCTTGGACTACCTCTCCCATCATATCTCACCACCATGTTGGATAGAAATTGCAGTCCAAAATCTCCTGTTTGAGCAGGAGGAGACCTCCAAGGTCCCTTCCAATCCTATCATTGTATGTTCTAAAGCAGGCCTGCCAAACTGGCGGCCAACGGGAAGGATACATCATGCGCAGGCCAAACCCACCCCAGCTCCACAAAGGCAAAAGAAAGTCTTGCTATGTCACAATCTAGCCCATGACACAATCAAGTTTGACATCTGTGTTCTAAAGCATGTGGAGGGCAGGAGGTTTGGGAAGGAAGTTCTGGAACTTGACAAATCATTAGCTTCTGTTGACACCATAGTACCGGAAACTCAAGGCCTGCGGGCCATATCTGGCCCAGAATATGGTTAGATCTGGCCCTTGGGGCTGCCTTGGAAACAACAAAAGGCTGGTGCCTTGGCCGCAACCCAGGCCAGCTGGTCACTGATCTACAACTTGGCCATCCAGGCTGGAACGTGGTCAGCCTTAGATCAGTGGGACTACACTGGAGCCAGCAAGTGACTACTCCCACCCCCTCAGTGTGCAATGGACACAGCAGATCCCCCAGCCCCACCCGGGCCAGCACAGGCACCCCTGACATGAGTGACATGGAGCTGGCCATGCTCACATTGGGGGCCATGCCCAAGCAGCCCCCCAAGGTCAACCACAACCCTAATGAGGTCGTCAATGAAATTGAGTTTGACAACCCTGCCATAGAACAAGGACCACAAGTTGGAACAGGCATTAGCCAAAAATTAAAATTGTGACGGCTTTCTTTAATTATTTTCAATTATTTACTTACAAAGGCTGTGATTTTAGCTGTGTGTCCTCAAATAAATTTTATAGACTGCTACCCTAAGAACTGATATATAGCTAAATACAGCTTCTTCTTCTCTTCCCTCCTCAATTGGCTGTCACAGGAAGCTGGAAGCTAAAGCATTGGGAGCATATTCTGCAATAGTTGAGAGAGAAGCCCCTAACTTGATTGTGAGAATCAGTTGTTAGCAAGAGAGCTGAAGAAGGTTCAGGAGAGGGGAGACTGCCAGTTGACAGAGGAGAAAATACTGCGTTGTCGCTGCTGGGGACATTCCCCTTCCATGATCATTTGTCCTTCCTGTTGACTTAACTGGACATTTAAGGATATTATTCCTCTCAGGCAATAGAGGACATCATTTGTGACTGAGGACCCCTTTATTCAGTGGAAAAGTTTTGGTTTTTGTGTTTCTAAAAAGATATTGTAACTTAGTTTAACATTGTAAGTTGATTTTGTAACATGTTCCATTATCCTGGTCCAAATTCAATGGCCAAGGAACAACCTAGCAGATTTAAGAATATGCATGGTAAATATGGAGCAGCAAATGTTCTCTAATTTCTCCAAACATTACTTTACCTTCATTAACAGTTGGGAATCCAAAGTAGGACTCTTTATACAGTTGGTGTTGAATAGTATGTCTGTCCAATTTTCAGTTCTGAACGGTTAAACAATGGCAACTGTAAAATTACAAGAAATTGAAGTTATTTAGTTTTCCAATTTAAAATAAAATTTAACAAAATCATGTTCTCTATTATAACAATATCAAGTTGCAGAAGTTTTCATTAAAAAACAAAAACAAATTGCTAAACCAATTCCATTGAATTCTGTTAAAAATTTTATAAGGAAGGTTAGATAATCCATAGGCCTGAGCTGATAAGTTAATGTGTGAGTTATTAAAAAATCATAAACTCAGTCAAGTTAATTGGATTGTGTGTCATCATAAAATAGCAGCTGTCTGAAACTTCAAATATATTCATCTGAAATCTCAATATGTTAGCACTATTATTTAAAGAGATTTAAATGAAATGCACTTTTCATTCATACTCATCTACATTTAATTTGTATATATGTACTTTAAATTGGCTTCTGAGTCAAATTGTTTCTTGTTTTTTCTATGATTCTGATTTATATGGATGTACTTGAACAATGATTCTTGAGGTAAAAAATCGATGTTGATGCTTGAGTTCATAGTATCACACCCATTATCTATGGTGTACAAAATGTTAAGATAGAAATAGAACTTATTATTGGTGAAAAATATAGCACGCAAATGTAACTTTGGGAACCAATTGTCATGGCACCAATAATGGAAACTAATATTCAATGTATTGCTCATTCTAAATTTTAATATGGGAATCTTGAATTTTAAATTTGTTTTTATACAGGCCTCATGATTATTTAATTAAGTTTTAGGAATGTTATT
>JAPKID020005261.1:0-11221 GCA_026931265.2 Tropidonophis doriae | reverse complement strand
CATGACTGCCAAGCCACGCCCACAAAATAGGCCACACCTACAGAGTAGGTTCTAAAAAATTTGAAACCCACCACTGATTCTGTCCCTTGTCCAACCCCCAGATTTTGCTGGTTCTGGGACTGCCTCTTTGCCTCAGCCTGCTGAACAAGTGTCTCTTCAAATTGGAGGAGGTCATGCTGCATCTTTAGCCTCCAAGCTGAATGATCAGAGGTCAAGTTTTCCAGCTGTTAATGTCCATTCCCAAGGCCTTTAGATCCCTCTTGCAGATATCCTTATATCGCAGCTGTGGTCTCCTTCTGGGCCGCTTTCCCTGCACCAATTCTCCATACAGGAGAACTTTCAGAATCCGACCATCAGCCATTCTCGTTACATGCCCAAGCCAGCATAGATGTCGCTGTTTCAATAGTGTATACATGCTAGAAATTCCAGCACATTCTAAGACTGCACTATTTGGAACAGGTGATACCACACATACATCAGACACAGCGCATATGAAAGGTGTTCAACTTTCTCTCCTGCCATGCATAGAGGGTCCAAGATTCACTCCAGCACAAGAGTGTGTTCAGGATGCAGGCTCTACAGACCTGGATCTTTGTATGTTCCGTCAGCTTCTTATTCAGCCCTACTCTCTTTGTGAGTCTGGAAAACATGGTGGCCGCTTTACAAATATCAGTATCTAAAGAGAGAGTGTCAGTGATAGTTGAGTCGAGGTATACAAAGTCATGGACAATTTTCAGTTCTTGTGCAGAGATTGTAATACAGGGAAGTGAATCCACATCCTGACCCATGACTTTGTTTTGATTTTTTTCAGGCTGCTTGTTAGTCCAAAGTTTTGGCAGGACTTGCTAAAACAGTCCATAAGTTGTTGAAGGTCTTCAGCAGAATGAGCAGTAACGGCATCATCATCAGTGAAGAAGAAATCCTGTAAGCATTTCAGCTTTGCTGAAACTGAAACTTTGCTGTCAATCTAGAGAGATTAAAGAGTTTTCCGTCTGATCTGAGGAAAGCCAGACAGTTATAGAGGACTAGATGACAGATTCAATTATTCCTCTGTAGAACGGAAAGAGCCAGATAAGCAGCTGTGAGTTCCAGCAAGTTGATGTTGTTTCCCAGCTCCTCCTGCAACCAATGGCCCTGAGCTAGACAAGATTGGCTGTGGGCAACCCAGCCAAAGAGGCTGGCATCTGATGTGATGGTTACTTGATCTAGCTCCTTGAAGAGGCATCCCTTCTCCATATCTGGGGAGGTCCACCAAAGCAGGGAGTGGAGGACCACCGGTGGTACTTGAACTTAGCAGTTGAAGCTGCTCCTGTCGGATGTCTGATGAGATAACAGGAACCATTATAATGTCCTACCATGCAAGCGCACCCAAGGGACAACCGTGATGATGAAATTGTTTTCCGCAAGAGTTGGGAAAGAAGAAGTGATGGCACCAACCTCAGTGCTCTCACCTGATACAACAATGACTGTATGCTCAGGAGACGTTCGGGAGAGAGGAAGACCGCTGCATATTGTGTCTATGATTGCTCCTAGGTGGAGCAGCTTGGTAGATGGTGAGAATGTTCTTCTCCCAGTTCATGGAGAATCCATGTCATCGGAAGAACTGGAGAGTAATGAGTAAAAATTGCTGTGCTTCTCAAATACTGGATGTTTGGATGAGGATGTCATTCAGATAGCACTGTATTCTCATGTGTCTTGACCTGAGATCCATGGCTACTGCTGCTAGAAGCTTGGTGAAGGTCATGGGGGACAATGAGAGGCCAAAGGGCAGTGCCTTGTATTGAAAATGGTGCCCTGCATAACAAAACCTCAGGAACCTTCTGTGTGATGGGTGGATGGGAACACGAAGTTTCTAACATCTACAAATCTTACTTCTTTAAGATTTGTAGATGTTAGAAGATCTCCTTCCCAGATGTAGCCCAAGATGGATTGAAGGGACTGCATATTGAAGCGCTTGTATACCAGATGGATGTTGAGCTTATTCAGATCTAGGATAGCTCTCCACTACCACCCCTGTACTCTTTGGCACTAAGAAGAGGATAGAGTAAAATCCTAGACTCTCTTGCCCTGGTGGAACTGATTCTATTGCCCTGATTAATAAGAGAAGTTGTATTTCGGCCTCTAGATGTTCCCTTTTTGACTGGCAAGTGAGAGTGGGGCACTGAATAAACCGCCTCCGGGGACTGGAAACAAACTCTAGAGTGAGACCCAACTTTATTGTCTGTAGAACCCCAGTGTCCGTGGTCATTACCTCCCATTAGTTGGCAAAAAGTTGTAACCTGCTGCCAATGGGAGGGATGTGACTGGAGTCACTTGTTCCTCAAAAGGGCCTTTGGTAGTACGACTGCTGTCTGCCCCTGTCCCAAAAGGACTGCCTATCCTGAAGGCGGTCACCTCCATGGAAGTACTAGCATTGGTAATGTGGAGTTCAGAAGCCCGAGTCCCTGTCATGAAAGGACTGCCAATAAAAATAAGGTGAGGGTCTACTTTCTGTTCACCTGGAAAGCAGCAGAACCTTCCTCTTATCCTTGTCCTGGCGACTTGGATCGCATGTCCTCCTGCCTGTGATGGAGCCACGAGAGACAGCGTGAGGTTTCGTTAGAGGCTAAGGCCCCAGAGATGCAAATTTAGCTGTGTTGAGGGTAGAGTCTGCGGAATATTCGGTGGCAGGATTGGACAGGCTCTGGCAGCTGGGCTGCTCCACCTGACCCTTTTAAGTTGACCTGTGCCTGCTCTGCTCTGTTGGAGAATTTGAGATGGAAATAACTACTGATTAATTGCCTAATCTGAAGAAAGATTTGGCTCACATCTGCTAGGCTCAACTGAGAAGTAAGAACTGAGGAGGTCAAGCAGAGGAGGGGTGGCTAAAGTCTTCTTCTCAGTTTCTAGGCAACCAGACAGAAGTTAATCCATGCTTGGATTCTCCAACAGCGTACAGGAGAATTTACAGTATTGTCTGAGGCTTAATAATATTGTATTATTATAGATTCAGAACTAGATGGGATCTTGAAATAATATTTAGTATTGTGTTATTACACTATTGTAATGCTACATGCATTTATTCCCCCGCCATCACTAGAATTTTTCACAAATGATTAGTTTATAGTCTACTACCAATGAAATAAATCTACCCCAATTAATCCCTTAGAGAATTATATTTATGAATGAAAAACTGGAATTTTCCTCCTTGCACATTAGTTTAAGGCTATTTTGCTAAATAATCAATTCATTGACAATTATGCATTGTACATATTTCATTTAGATTACCACTCATGGTGGAAGAAGTCTAACAGGGGCAACTCAGTTCAAAAAACTATTACAAGAAAAAGAAATTAAAAAGGCCAACTCTAAGCATAATTTCATTGTTTGCATTCAAGATAATGTTGCCTACAAACAGACTAGAATCCAATAGTTAAATCCTATTTCTTTATAACTTCATTTCTTGGTTTCTTTAATTTAATTTATCTTCATCATAATGATAACTTTAACATACATGCTGGTCAGTGTTTATGCTTTGAGGAATTTCTTGCTCAGGTGCCTTTGAAAACACACACCAGGTATTCTAATATTTCTATATGGTGTTCAACACACATCCTTTCACTTTTATCTCCACAGTACCAGCAATGCGTTTGTTGTACTTTAGGATATGCACAGATCAATGTATATTCCTTCAGGGAAACCTTTTGAACGTCTAAAAAAATGACTGATTGACAACAGGAACAAACACCATTGCTATCATAGAATAGAATATCATTTATACAAAAATCAACCTTAATTAATTCTCTTTATGCTTACTAGGTATATCAAAAGGCTGGAACAGGTCACTCATGAGATACCATATAATTAATGTACGGATAAAACACTTCGGTGTGTTAGTAAACTTCAAGTTAATGGGAAGAAACCCCCTTTTTTAAAAAAATCCACTTTAATCTGCATATATTTCAAAGTTTCAAATATCTTACTTCATTTAAAACCTACTGAGCCTTGTGCAGCATTTAAAGAAAAAATATACTCTTGCACATGGCACACCTACAACAGCCTTATTTTTTAAAGTTTATTTCTAGTCTTGTGTATTATCCCAGGCAAAGATATACTTAGATTAATGCTCAGATGCTGACAGGTGCACCATGGATGCCCATGGGTACTCCACATCCTTTTCCAACCAAATCCAGGTCATTGCACAGGTCTCAAATCAAACCTGAATCTTAGTGAATTCTACTAGATAGCATTTTGCAGAACACTTGCTGTGCCACATTTAGTTAAAAGCAATTTTTTTTTAAAAAAAAGGTTGCATCCTTTTTGCCTATTTTAATATTAAGACAGAGATGCAGAATAGAAATCTAGAAAACTGAAAGTGTTTCTTGCCTTAGTAGTGTGAAATTGAAATGTAATAAAAATACTTATTATTATCAGTGTAGCCATGAAATGTCACTTTTTATTTTACATTCACCTTGATTTTGACAAATCAAAATACATCAATTTGGTATTTTAAAAAAACTGCATGAAATGTGTACATAGATTCTTCTGATGTACAATTCAGTTTTAATTTTTAATAGCTTCAGTTTTATATAAAATATAAAGAATATGTAAAATATGAGAGGCGATTTATGTTTTACACACATACTTAATCCCAATTGTAAGACCACCCAACACCATACTGACCATTTGTAGGTTTGTTAATTTTCAACGTATCTACTATCATTTTGGATAAAAACCATAGCACCGTTTTAAAGTTCTCTGAGTATGTTCTACAGTTGTGTTTAACATATTGCATTGAACATGTTTGTTACCCCAGCTCCGTCTCTGTTAAACTATTATCTTTTTCCTGAGATTGAAATGATTAAAAATTAAAACTGAATTATTTTCTAGATACCCTGTACATTAGCAAGCAATTATAACCATACAAATACTGTTCATATATTATTTTCAAGAATTTACACATTTTGTGTGGATTTTCCTGCAATGTAATTCTTCTTCAAATGTAGGTTTCAAATACATTTCATTTGAGTGTATTACCATATTTTTCAGAGTAGCACTTTGCAGGCCTCTTAAACTCTCTGTAAGCCCTGTTTTTCACAAAAAATGTGAAACACTTGAACTTAGGGAAATGCAAAGGGATACAACGGAAAATAAACAGAAAATTGCAAAATTGGAGGAAGGGGCAGCTGAGATGGGGGGGGGGGGAAGGTTAAGGAGATCCGGAAGGAAGGTTTAGAATTAGGAGCTCACATAACTAAGATTGAATTTGAAAGAATGTCTTTTTTCCTCAGATTCCAGAACTTGCCAGAAGCAGATAATGAAGACCTTAAAGATATTATGAATACAATATTAGCAGAATATATTAAAAAAATATAAAGATCAGCTTTGGTGGGATATGGACCTGGTTTATAGAATTAATTCAGCTTATGCTAGGATAAATAATGTACCAAGAAAAATTCATGTTACATTTCTCAGGAGATCCACAAGGGATGAGATATTAAGGGCCCAACGGGATGGAATTTTAAAATATCAGGACTGAGAAATAGCCATCTTGAACAAATTCCGAAAAAAATTAGAGAAATTAGAAGGAAGTATTCCTTCTTGTCTAAGAAATTATATAAGAAAGGGATTTGGTTCAAATGGTTGTTGCCAGAAGGAATGCTGATATTCTGGGAAGGGGACAGGGTAAAAATCAAAACATTAACCGAGGTGGAGACGTTTATCAAAAAACATTCCTCCCAGTTGGGAGGTGAAGAAGGGGGAACAGAGGGAGTGACGGCCTCGCTTGGAGAATGGAGGGAAGAGTCAATTGTGAAAAGACTTAGGTCTCAAAAATGATCTATTTGAGAATTTATTGTGATTGTTGATACAGGAGAAAATGGCAAAGGGAAAAATGATTGATTATATGGATTATAAGATGTAATTTTTTCTATATGCTTATCCTTTATTTTTAAAATTGTATATATATATGAAGTTTTTTGGGAGGGATATCACCAAAAGCAGGGAAGATGCCAAAATGTTATTTCACCTTGCACCTTTTTCCCTGTAAAATTTTTTAAAAACCAATAAAATTATTTAAAAAAAAGATTTTCTGGAAAATAATATAATAAGATACTTGCTATTTGTGAAATACTTTTTATGTAAACACAGTTAAGAACAAAACTTTTATTTGAAAGTGAACATCAACAATTGGCATCAAATCTATAAAAATACAGTGTTTTCTATTCTACAATATAATCTAAGTACAAAATAATGACTCCAATTTCCTGCCTTTTGAATGGATCTTATTTTACAATTCAATATTCAATAGGAAATAAATTTCTTTACATTTTGAATTGACCCTTTTGTACTTTGTCAGGGGAAAAAAACCTACATTAACATTCTTAGTTAAACAACTTGTAAGATTTTTCAACAGTCTTAAACATACACAGAATGTATACAATCATGGTCTATAGTATCACACAAAAAAATAAACTGCAACCAAGCTTTGGAGCTATGCATCATCTCTACAATTAATCAGAAATGACTACAATATTTTTGAAGTTTTAAAAGGGTTTTATAAAAATGAGCCTCAGAATGCGATTTTAACTTAGTATTGCTGCAGTATTGGAATTAATGTTGTATAAAATAACTCTAAGGTGTATAATGAAATAACACAAAAGCATAATTGTGCATTTTACCAAGTGGTTACACTTTATTTCTTAAGAATAAATATTATTTTCTGTTACGTTAAACTTTCTACAAGGATTAATGATGATCCTTTATTGCATTAAGGCAAAATAGTAGAGTTTTCCTGGAAAATTTCTGTTTTTAAAAGATTAACACATGCAATAACTTTATTTTGTTCATCCTAGCATGTCAATAGTAGAAAAATTCAGATGAATATACTTGAATTTCAGCAGCCCTATTTTAGTAACTATTGAAGAAGCATATATATTCTTTCTATATACATTGGGGTGGTTTATTTCTCAACTATTTCTGCAACCAGTGAAAGTGTTTAAAACCTATTCAGAAAAGGATTCCTTGGAATATTGGATTCAAAACAATAAGCAAGCCAAGAATAAATGTTGGATTCTAAATTTGGTTTGTTAAAAAACAAGGAACCAGGAATTCTGGTTTAGATCTAATATTTTACCAAAAGAAAAAAAAGAAAAAAGGAATAGTAAAGATTAATCACATACACTATAATGCTCTCTCAGCTTGATAAATGAGAATGTAGAAGTCTTGTTATGTATCATTTGGCTCAATGCAAATTTCAAGATACTCAGAATTTTAAAGCAGAAGAAATAAACTAGTTGTAATAAGTGAACTTTTTCAGTTTTAATAAAGTAAACAGCAATTTATGCTAATATAGAATAATGGAAACCATCCTTTTTTCACAAAAATATGCTTATTTGAAAAGGAGAAGCATGAAAAGAAAATTGAATTAGCAATATGATGACTATATGTGAGAAAATGTTTTAGGTTTTGTCAACTCTTATTTGTTCAGGGTTTAAAATTGCAACACTCTTTCTAGTAATCATTACCTGCACAATTTCATTGAATTTGGCATTATTTTCTACAAATATTTTTGCTCTCTTTCTTAGGATCAGTATTTATTAAGAAGCGTTGAAATGCAATAAACATTTGCATAGCAAATTTTAAACAACTGTTCCAGAAAGAGACAAATTTGTGCCAAAATATACTTTAACTGTTCACATTTTAAACAGTAGTATTCCATTTAGTATCTTAGAACACCTGCTGATCCGAATTACAATTATTTTCATCTTTTTTCAACTTCTCAATAAATACAGTTGAGCTCCTAAGAAACTCATCCAATGACAGTAATATGTTCAATTGCTTCAAATGAAAAAACAAACAAACTTGAGTGTTTAATTCTCTGGAATGCAAGTCAAATCTAACAGTGTCTGTAATTAACATCAATTCTTTTTATTTTTAAATGGAAGTCAAGTAGATTTTTTTTAAATGCTGGTTTGAACATATACTGCCAAAAATGATACAGTACTGAAGAATCATTCTCTGGTAACTTCCAATATTTTGAATATATTATTGTTGAACACTGTCCTGAAGTATGGCCTGGAATCTTTGCACATAAGATTGCATAAAGGAATTTTCCCAGCATTGGTAAGATCTTCTATGTCCCAAATTTCTGGCATACTGCAACCAGGCCTAAAAATATTTATAAATATCATGAACAAACAAAGACATATATTGCAATGAAAGAATTATGTATTATTTGAATGCATGTAAATAGAGCCACTTCAGGCTTCATATGTCAGTTAGAAGAATGGGGCTGAATTCACTCTCTTTTAGCCAGTGCCCATGCTCTGTTTCATATATGTAGGCCCACACACATTTTAGACCTCTATATAATGTGTTCTAAATTACACATAGAATGCTGTTCTCATTTCAGACTTTCTTCTCTCAACATGTAGATATAATAAGAGAGATACAATGTGAATATAAAAGCCCTGAGTATGGCTTCTGAGACTGTAGTGAACATTGTGGATAGAGCACAGAAAAATGTATTCAGAAGGGAGCAAAAAACTTACCGTAAGTCAGTTGTGTTACATCAAAGTCATATATGATTCCCACAGTAGCTTCCCATTATGCCAGAGGCTCAATGTTTAACAAAACCCTCCTGCATTATTTTCCAGAGGCTATTTTAGGTAGAGAAGGGGATGAATGGGAAGCTTTTCTTTCTTACATTAACATTCAAAAAGGTTACTAATGTAGAATTATTTTGCATTCCAGAATGCAACCAGAATGATAGTTCTGCTGAACTACAAGTAGATAGATGGATAGAGAAATTGATTTATTATTTATTGCCACATTTTATGACCAAGCTTAACAGTAGGTTACAAGAACAATTACCCTATCAGTTAAAATTGCAGCCAATCCATTTCCACAAGGAAACAGTAATTTCTTTTGAAATTTCACATGAAATTTCATAGTGACCAAACTTATCTTAATATTTAAAATAAAAGCAGCACAGGAAAAGCATAAAATCACATTTTATTTTCCAAGAGATTGTAGAATTATTTTAATTTAAATTATTGCTCTGAAGTATATTTTAAACTATAATTTATTTGAATTTTAATACATAACTAAGATAAAGATACATTATACAAATAGCCCACAAGTGGTTTAAAGCATCAGCATAGAAACACGAGACCATGACTTAAGCATGCACTTTAGGTATGAAAATCCGCTGGGTGACTTTGAGCCAATTACTCTCACTCAATCAACTCAATTCACAGGATTGTGTTGGGGGGAGGAATTGAGAGAAGAAATGTTAGATATATCACCTTGAGTTATTTACTATAATAATAAAATTGGGATATAAAATAAATAAACAGAATTTCCATCACTAAAGTGATATAACTAAAGCACATCATGCAACTGCATCATTTCATGAAATGAGTGATAAAAGGAATCTCAAAACTTTCCTAATATGCGTTAGAGAGCAGCATTCTGCTTGTTGAACATTTGAGGGAAACAACTACAGTCTTATTACTGAATACTTACTTAGTTCGTCTCAGGCACCAAGAATCTTCTAAAATGTAGTAATTTACTCCCATCTTTAATAGTTCTCTTTTAACTTCTTTTGCAGGTTTTCGGCTATACATGGAATAAACTATTTTTGTTCTTGCCCTTTGCAGAAAAGCAAAATATTACGATTGAAGAGGTGATAGAAGAGGTAGCCTAGATAATTTATTCTTGCATTCATTTTATAGAACAAAATGCCTTCTCATTTGTGTAAAACAAACCTAGATATCTATTAAATTATAAAGGAGATAAATAAAATTAATAATAGGGAAACTGGCAGAGCCAGATATTTTTCCCTTGTTTTCCTCCCCAAAATCTAAGTGCATCTTATACTTCAAAGCATCTTACACTCCGAAAAATACGGTACCTGAGATCCACTAGGTGATAAATGGAGCAGTTTCTATGGTTAAATGGCAAAACAAAAGGCTTAGATTGAAGAGTCTCTGAAGTGATTAAGGAATGACAATAATCCTTGGGCAAAAGATCATATAAAAATACAACCTGCATGTGAGGTCTCCTTGAAAAAATTATTTTCATGAAAATGTATGTGATTGTCTAATTCACAGTGATTCCAGGAAGATTACAGCAGTAAAACCCCAAATACAAAACCCAATAACACCTTACCCCTCCCTCCACTGGTCACAATGAGCACAATGGGCTCTGTGTCACTCTGGGGTCCCCAGACTTGCTGGCAAAACCATGTCTTCAGGCCTTTTGAAAGAACATCAGGGGATAGGGAATAATTTTATCTCTTCAAGAGTGATGTTCCACTGGGTTGGCGATACTACAGGAAAAGCCCTTCTTCTTGAGTTCACTAAATAGACCTCCTTAAGTAAGAGGACCTGTAACATACCTGCCTCTCCAATTTGGTGGGCAGGATAGACAAACTATATAATGAAGTTTTTAAGTTTACTGAAGTTTTGATGTTTCCTGCTGGAAATTGATTACCACATAGTTGGGTTGTAGCTAGGAATGCAAGGCAGGTATAGAATGGAAGATCAATATATGTAAAGCACTTCTATAAGAGATATGAGTCAGCTAATTAGGACCTATCTGTTTCCATGAACATCAATGAACAACTAAAGAAAAGCTAATGACCAACAAAAAAATAGTGTAAGGACTTGACTTCCAGTTTTCATCGAGGACGGAGGCGTTTTTTGATGCGTCCGTGGCTTGCTGTCCTGGTAGGTCCCTTTGAGGGCACAGGGGTTTTTGCAGGAACCCCCTGCCGCACGGGCGGCTCGCTGGAGACCCCCATCCAGATGGCGGTCGGCGGGATGTCTTCCCAGCCTTGCCCCAGGAGCCGGGAAGCAGAAGGGGGGGGGCGCTTTGCCTTTTCGCCGAGGGATTCCTGAACTAATGGATAATTAGAAGACCTGGTGGAAATGTCGGGAGGACATGGAGGATCACACTGAGTCTCTTGATAAACTGGACTGGCAAATGTAAACTGTGAGTCTTTTTTCTTCTACATTCTATTGTTATTAAAAGAAGAATAGAGGGGGGAGTTTTGACTCCCCCTCGTAAAAGGCAGTGATTGAAAATGCTCTCATGAAGAGAGAAAGAGGATTAAATGCCAACTGATTTAAACAGCAGTTAAAAGATTTTTTTTTCTACCCACAGAGTTACAGTTGCAACATAGTAACCGAGTCTCGTTGCAACAGAAATGAACTTTTACTTTTACTTCCCTTCCTGC
>JAPKID020005260.1:0-11221 GCA_026931265.2 Tropidonophis doriae | reverse complement strand
GATAGATAGATAGATAGATAGATAGATAGATAGATAGATAGATAGATAGATAGATAGATAGATAGATAGATCTAGAAAAATAGCAATAATGAACCAAAAGATCAAATTTAACAGCCAGAGAGCCAAGCCCCGGAGGCACCTCCTTCCTGCATAGAAAAAAGTCAGTTTACAAACTGCAAAGCCTCCCTGGTCCGAACCCCTCCGCTTGCAAGAAAACTAGCAAACAGCCCACGCTGCAAGGCTAGGACTGTCGCGTTTTCGTTCTAATCCATCATCACACCTCTCTCACTACCGGGCCATGGCACCAATGCCCCACCCGCCCTACCGGCCCCTTATACCTGACGGAGGCCGCTTTCTGCTGAGTCTGCTCACCGCCCTGGTGAACATCGCCGGCGGCGAACACCCCGGCGAAGAGTCCGGGAAAAGGAGGCGTATCCCCTCCCGGCTGAAGCGCGCTCTCGGCAGGCGCCCTCCACCCGCCTCGCTGCTTATGGGAGGCGCCTGGCGCGGCCCTTGGAGCAATCGTGTCTGGCGCGCGTCACGCCCGCTCTCATTTCCACGGGTTGAAGAAGACGGGCCCGGAGGGAGTCGCGCCGGAGTGGAAACCTCAGCCCGCCTTATATTTGGCGGGAAAAGCGCCCCTCGGGCTCGGTTCGGTAGCGTTCCGGCCCGCGTTTAAGTTTTAGAGGCGACTTTTTGATTCGACCCTTCGATAGAGCTTGGCGGGTCTTCCCCGCTTATAAGAGAGTTTATGAAAGCGTGAAACGTCTGCACACGTCTCTCTTTGAACACGCGTCTTACATGCCTGAAGACTTCACGGGATAGCGGTGGGTAGGACGCTGCGTGTCAATGATAGGTCGAAACGATTTCCCGAAATGATGTACGTTTCTTCTATGTTCTCCGTCTTCTGGAACTGTAAACTTGAGTTGCGAAATAAAAGTAAACGAAACTGCCTGTCGTAAATTAAAATTGCCCCGAAGACAATTAAGCGTGTTCATTTAAGCAATCGCAGATGGGAAAGATATATCATTGCAGCAATGTTCTGCTAGCTAATTTAGATGGCTGCATTTTATAAGTGGTATGCTTACATCTCTGGTAATACTAAAAGATACTGCAAGCATGACATGTAATGGAAATATATGATTACCTCCTACTTTTCATGCAGCTAACCAAAATTTAAGATGAATAAATGTTGGCAGTATAATATGAGATAAAATGTCCATGCTAACTTGCTCCTTTTGAAGCAAGATCAAAAACGAAATCAACATGAGATTTTTAAATGATATTTTTCAAATAACACAGTAGCTATCATAACATTCAAGTATCCTTCCTTCCTGAAGAGTCAGTCCACTTTAATAGTTAAAGAATCCCCAGAAATGAACAAATATTGATGGAAAAGTAAAAGGCAAAAAGATATTAGAACACTGTATTTTTCATCTGACAAAGGTGCATTGTACAACACACATACACACAGAACAATTGTTTTGTCATCAAATAATCATAATTAAGTACAATGAACATTGACTGGTATTGGCCCTAAGGAAAGAAGAGAATGTTCCAATATTGTGCCATTCAATCCTAATCCCTGGAGTTGATCCAAAATGATATGGTTGATTGTATTGAAAATCATGAGAAACCTTGTACAGCCAAGATAGATGCACTGCCCCGCATCCTGCTGATACCATAGATCTTCAAAAAGCATCACCAATGGCATTCTTATCGCATGTCCAGGCCATAACTCTGAAAGGGGTCCAGATAATTCATTTCATTCAGGATCTGGTGAAGCTATTGAATGATCATCTTCTCTCTAACCTTTCCCCCCAAAAGCAAGTTGGACATTGAACAAAAATTGTCTAGTATGGTGCAGAGGTGGGTTTCCAATTTTTTTACTACTAGTTTGGGCATGTGCAACACTTCTATGTGTGCACAAAAGCATCCAGGCGCGTAGGCAGAGCTGCTTACCACCACTGCTAACGGTTCACAATCCGGGCCAAACAAGCAGCACTCCACCTCTGGAATGGTGGGATCCAGCAATGGTTTTCTGAGGAAGGGGTGAACCAATGCCTCTTTGAGAGGCAAAGGAATAATCTCCTCTTTCAAAGATGAATTAACCACTACCAGAACCAAATCACATGTCCATCCCAGGAAGTCTTAGCTAACCAGAAAAGGCCTAGGTCGAGGTGAATGAGCTTGCAGTCATAAGGATGTTGTCCATCAGGCCCAACAAATTCAAACCATTCTTGTAACAGGCAAGACTGAACCCTAAGCATTTCCACTTTTTCACCCGCACCATAATTGGCATTTATTGGAACAAATTTTGAGTGATTTTGTTCATAAGACACTAAGAAAATTACCCCACCCAGTTTTGCAGGCGAATTGCAAGTTTCCCCTTGTCCACAATGGCTTGAGTTAGGTCACCCAAAATAAGGCTGCCAAACAGCAATCTGTACACAATAAGGATAGAGAAATAATTTCACTGTCCTTACTCCACAAGGGCGGCCTTAATAGTGACTCTTACCTATGTTCAGTCAAGTTCATGTTTCATTGACTTTCATCAATGCTCTAGACATCTCCCATCTTCTTCAGCTCTTCCATAAACTGCACAGAACAACAGGATCCATGGGAAAAAGATAATTGCATGCACCTTTATTCTAAGCAGTGACTAAGGACTCAATTGGACCATGCATCAGACCATCAAGAAAAAACAAATAACTCCCACTGGAACCCCTTCCAGCTCTCATTAGTCACTGCCGGTGGACCAATCAAAGAGGTCCTATCTCTCTATAGCATGGGGGAGGTCAATGCCAGAGAATCCCACGATTACCAGGCCATGATCTGACTATGACAGGGGGTCACAGAAAGCTTCCCCATTCCAGGCCACTCTGTTTCTACTCCAACAGAAAATTAGATCAAGTATGTGATCACATTTCTGGTTTTGGCTGTAGATGACCTGGAATAAGTCCATGGTTTTCCTGGAAGACATGAAGAACCAGATCAGACACTGCTCCCAAGGAAGGCAGATTGAAATCCTCCAGGGCCATAAACCTGGGGGTTTCAATTGCCAACCCTGAGATGGAGGAGAATAACTCAGGCAGGGAGGTTGCTACACAGAGGCTGATACAATAGAAACACTCCCAACTGATTCATGCTTTGGATAAGATGCATTCCTTCAGATCTTGAGCTGGTAGAAAAGTTTGCCAGTTCTGCACTGACTCCCAAGCTCTATTCAACTTGAGCTAAGGAGTTGGTGACTGGTTAATGTAGAATAAGTTAAGGAATGTGATTTTTCCTGCTAGCAGAAAAAAAAAATCAGTCTAAGTGTTCTCCTTAATGTGGTCTGGGTTTTGATTGAAGGGTAAACCCATTGACCCAGAGCTCCTTCTCACTCTTATCTTGCAACTGCCACCCACTATCAGTTGCTTTTATCAGTATAGTGGTTTTTTGAAAGCCTATTAAACTACGTTTAAAAATACTTTCCAGACAGCTGACAGACATTGGGTGAGACCATGTGATATCTGTTCCCAATTTACTAATAATTTTCATTGTGTAGCCATCAGTCGCATATTCATTTTCAAAGGATAAAATAGTGTGTCTGCTCTTCAGCATCCCCTCCAATTGCTCAGTGCCCTTGGTTTATTTTTATTTTTTCCCTAGGGAAGAGGATGTATAACAAAGATTCAAGTTTTTATCTTAAAACAAGGGTTTTAGTGCACGTGACCTTGCAACATGCAGTCTCCTAAATTTGCTTTTTAAGCAATAAAATCAGGGCAGGAGCTTGGAGGGTACATTGAGAGATCTTGACAAGCAACTTCATCCTACTTCAGACTCATTATTTTCTTCAAAAATTATTCAGTCATGTTCTGTAAATCCAACAGAACATACAGAAGCAAATCATTGAAAAAATTAAAATATAGATTGATTAAAGAGTCATGATCAATGATCAAATATCTGCTGCTGTGGCCTAGAGGTGGAGCTCTTGCCTAGGTAGAGGCAGATGTAGGGTCTCCTGCTTGGGCAAGGGGTTGGACTAGATGACTTGCAAGGTCCCTTCCAACTCTGTTAATCTCATGCAAGGAGAATAATGACACAAACATGGACTTGAGAACACCTTTTTTTCTATGTTCTCATAATTAATCTTATCCCTAGCTCATGAGTGCAAGAGGCTTAACTATCCTTCATTGGACCACCCTTATTTCCAGCAGTCTTTTTTTCCCCTTTCAATGTCAATGTCAATGTGTTCGATTTATTGACCGCTCCCTCTCCCCGAAGGGACTCGGGGCGGTGCACAGAGAATTAAAACATATACAAAATATACAATAAAAGCTAAGAAATAAATTAATTAAAAATATATTAAATAAATCCCTCTGTGCTAAAACTCCCCATTCTAAAAAATACCGCTAAAACCCCGTACAAATTTGAAAACTAAGCTATTCAACTTCAGGATGAGTTGCTAATACAGTGGATGATGTACAACAGAATTCCTTGACTCAGTTACTCACACCCATAACCTTATTCATGGACATTTCAGTTATATAAGTACATAGTAAAAAGGATTTTTTTAAAAAATTATTCCACAACAACATTCTTCTAGATACTTTTCCCCTTTGTTTTCACTACTATTTTATGCAACTGTATGTAGATAAAATTAACACAATTCAAAAGCTAACATTTCTTTAATTGGATTGCAAGCTGAAGATTCTGGTGGTTACCATAATTTTATGTTAACTCATTATATTTATGGGCAAAAAGTGTTCTGCAAAGCATTCACTTTTCAGAGTAAGTTGCATTTTGAAACCAGCTATTGCATATTGACGTGATAATGTTTTCTCTCTCTCTCCCCCCACCCCCACCCCAAGCAATCAGAGGTAGCACTGATATTTTTGTTTGTATGCTGTTTTCATAGCACACTGTTTATATATGTGTGTGTGTGTGTGTGTTTCTATTTTCTCTGCACGGTTTGCAAAGCCACATGACCTAACCAAGAATTTGGCCTTTTTTCTCATGAGGGGATTAAAGGCAGGGGGAGTGGAGGTGGAACCTGAGCTTCAATTAGAAGATCAAGTTCTCAGGGTTGAGTGGGAAGAGTCCCAGCTGCACCCAGGATGAAAAAAGGATCCAGTCTTCTATTGTCTCATTACAGACTCATACGATCTCCACAGCACCAAAAATGTTCTCCTCTGTGTCAAGTAAGAGCCCACTTTCTTCTCAGCCTGTTGGAGCAAATGAAGAAGAGTTTAGCAACTACAACTGCAGAGTCCACTCCGCCCTGGAGAAAGAAGAGAGCCATGTTTCTAGCAATTGTACCTCCGACACCTCTAGCTCTTATCGTTCCGCACCGAGCTCAGAAGAAGCCGAGAGCTTTAAAGACTGTATTGAATACTTGGAAGAAGCTGGAGGGGATCGTATCATGCAATGCACTTACTGTGACGCGGAATACGAACAAGCAATGTTGATCCTCTCTGCAGATCAGACAAAACTTGCTCGCAAAAGCAGAATCTCCACAGCTACGGCCAGGCAACCCCACAGGACTTTGAATGATTTCAGCAACGCTTACCAAGGGAAGAGAAATAGTTCTTCTGCAACTTCTGGAGACATCCAAGTTTATTTCCCCCCAAATAAGAGCAAGACTTTAGGAGGCTCAATGCCAGTCCAAGGGCCAAGAGTGCAGAGCCTGCAAGCAGACCTCCCCAGTGCTATAAAAGATCAAAACTGGAGAGACAAACTCTGTTCCAGTGGTAAGGAAAGCCAACAGGTTCAGACGTCAATCAAAACTAATAATAGCTCAGACCCAGTATGCAGTAGTGGAATGGGTCTAGTCACACCAAGGCTGCAGCCAGGAGACAGCAGCGGATCTAAATACTTGGATCATCCTGCACAACTCAGTGCTGATAAATCCAAGGAAATGTTGCCCAGTGCTCGCAAGCTGAAGAAGAGCAGCCTTGGCAGTCGACCTCACGGTCCTGTAAGTAGCAAATCGGCATGCCCCAGATATTTTGTTGAAAATCCAAGTGTTCTGAGTGATTCCGATGAGGCTGATAACGAAGTGGAAAAGCTCACTGCTGGGTCTTTCCGGAGCCTCTCATGTCCTCAAGGCAGTTACCTAGATATGTATAGTTCTAGTAATGGGACGTCATCGAGCCTGTCCAATTCCTTGCCAGAAGATTGTAATGGACTGAACAGGTGGCCGGCGTGCAGTGATCAAAGGAAAACAATGGTGGTTGGCCACAGCAAAGGAAACTGGCCATTCCCACCACCAGGCAAAGACCCAGAAACAGAACTGCTCAGTGGTGTCCTGGGGAAGGAACACTTTGAGTGCATTGATTTCAGGCAAGAGAATGCAGATGGCAAAAAGAGCCTGTCTAAAAAGAGAATGGTGCCCAAACGCCAGATCCAGTTGAGACGGAAGGACAAGAAGGAGACAGGCTTTTGTGCTCCTGGCGAGCCTGCACCCGTGCAGTCATTCACACAGCCAAGGAAAGACCCGTCTGCAAACGGGAGGAATATTAGTGATGAGTTTCGGATAAATTATAAGCAGTTTCTAAAAGCGTCTTCTCTAGGCAATGCTTATAGCAAAACCAAGCTTGCTTCCAATCTAGTGAAAAATGTCTTAGCTAAAAAACTGCAATATGAGCAAAGGATTAAAATGGAACAAGCTTCCATCCAGGACAGTTCACCTTCCTCGGTCCCTTCCTCTGTCAGTACTGATCTTCAGGGGGATAGCTTGGAAGGCAAGTCAAGTTCTTTGTCCAAATCCGATTGCAGCTTCTCAACTGAGGATGTGCAGAGCCATTCCACCACCAGCGAGCGATCTGAACCTCTTGCTATCAGTGAGGACAGAAGAAATGCCATAAGGCCAACGAAGGGAGTTGTGCTTAATAAGCAGCTAAGAGAGAATGTCTACAAGCTGAAGAATACATTTAATGAGCTGAACGAGAGAATGAAGTACCAAGAAGACGCTCCATTGGACAGACTTCCTGTCTCGGCAGACTGTGGGGTGAATGTGCTAGAATCGAGCAGCGTCAAAGAACAGGTCTCTGGGGAAAGGCAGGAATATTGGAGAGCCCGTGCCGTGTTTGAGGCCATGCAGGATGATCCCAAAACCTTGCCTCTGGTTCCCAAATTTGCAAAGTCACAAAAGCCATGGCCAAATCTGAAGCAGCGAGCTATCCAGCAAAAGAAGGCCCTGCATTCAAAAGAAGATACCTTTCCTTTTAAACCTTCAAGCCTGGCGGGGCCCAAAGATACCTCTAGGAACACCTTTGTATCCAAAACTAAAGAAATGAAACTCATCCCACAGATGAAGAATAAGCACAGTGTTCCCAATGCCTTCAGGCACACGTCTTGGGACAGAGGTTTCGCCACCAAGAGGATGCCGACATTTCAGAGCATGAAACTATCCTCAATCGCTGTTCCAGCTTCTGGCAAATTCCACAACACTGGCAGATTCGATTGTCCTAAAGCACCTTTTACCGAGGGAACTGCTCACATGCCAGACAAAGGGAATGTAAGGACACATCAATCCAGAGACGTTAGAAAAATAGTGAATGAGACTTACAACCTTGGCTTTAAATCCACAGAGGGTTCCAGTGCTGACCAGAGTTCTAGTGCAGAAAAAAGTGAAAGCGACAGTTTAACCGGGTTTCCAAAGGAATCTGCTACCATCTCTCCTCTCTTCATACACTGTACCTCAATTTGTAGGAAAGACTATGTACCTGCAGGAAGTTACACGCAGAAGAAAAAACAAGACCAACCCGAAGGCTTAGATATGTCAACACTTTCTCTACAGGAGGCCAGTACAAGGAAGTCCAGGGACCATTTTCCCCCCATGCTATCAAACAAATGTTCAACAATAGGTGAATCTGGGGTGCATATTACTACAATTCAGTCCAAGAAGTTAGCTGTCGAAAATAAAGAATTTCAGCCCCCAGTTGAAAAGAAACCAGTACTTTGTGAGCGGAGTGAATTAAATGTCAGACCTGCTTCCACCCCCACCAAGAAAGAATCTCAGCTGAATATTCAAGTGAACAGTTCTATCTCCAAGCAGCCACACACAACAGCGACTGATTATTTCCCCTTTGTGGGTTATTCTGCAGTAGATGATAGGACGAACAAAGAAACCTGGCCTCACTTTAATCACAGAGAAAATAAAGCTGTTGCTTCATCTGAGATCATTGTGATTCCACCATCGGCATACGTCCAGGAAATCTCAATGAGAGAGAATAATCGTTCAACTAAAAGTTGCATGCTGGACTCTTGCAAAGTACAAGAAGCTGAACTGCCCTATCAGAAACATCGATCCTGTGAAACCCTCACTGTGGGTCCCAAAGACGGTAAAGGTTATTCTGTGCTTTCGAAAGAAGAAAATATATTTTCTGAATCTCTACCATCCTGTGAAAACTATAGGTACCCACAAGCTAACCGAGCTCCAGTCATAAATACTCCGAATTTGCAGATGCAAACTCCGGCACATAATCAATATGTTGATAGACTATATGAAACAACAGCATTGGAAGACAGAAAACCCTTAGATGGCCACCACAGAATACATTCAGAAAGTATAATTTCAGATAATCTATTAACAGCAAAAGAGTATATGGAGGGAATCAAGCTTGTGTCGAATTCAATGTTTACCCCAAAAATCTCTGCTGAAAAGGTCCATGACTCTGGATGTGATTATTTTAATAACAGCCACCAGGCAACAAATGAACAGTATTTTTCTACCACCCAAGCTGACAACACAAATTACTTAACTATTCCTGTGAAAACACATCCATCTGAGCCAGACCTTAAGCAGTCACCACCTTTGCACATGGATAACATTTCATTCACCTCCAACGTTTCTTTCCAGCCAGGAGTGGACCTACCTGGAAATAAAATGAGCAATGAATTTTTCCCATCAAGACAAACGGAGAGGAAAACTCCCTCCGATAATGTGTTATACAGTGCCCCATGCCTTGGGCAACTCCCCTTAAGACATGAAGAGTCCCCCAGTTTCCCAAGAAGAAATGAAAGAGTTTCACCTTTGGGTAAAAGTGCTTCAAGCCCAACAAGACATTTTGCTGCTCCTCTACAGGCACACCGGAAAATGTTGGTTGACCCCGAGAGTGGAAAATGCTATTACGTAGAATCCCCAAGACAACCTCAGTTGAAGATGCTTTATGACCCAGAGACAGGGCAATACATTGAAGTGTTAATACCACCAGCTCCTCTGCCGTCACACAGTGGACTTTACCAACCGCCTTTTCCATCAATGGTCATGAATCCAGGAAGTTATGGGCAACCTTACATGACTTATTCTGGATGTCCGGGTTTTCCCCCTCCACCTGCACCACCTGGCCCTCTGGATCTCCAAGACCAACCGCCTATTCAAGAAAATGCAAACTTTAGTGATGGTTTTAACCATTTTGCAAAGCCTGAAGCCTCTTCAGTTCCTGATGGCAACTATATGGAAAGTTTATATTATATTCCCACTGGGATGAATTCGAGTCCTAATCCTAGCCAAGTTTTATATTCTCCGTCTACAAGTTCTGCTCCTTTGCCTAGGATGTGACATGCTATGAAACAAACACACACTTCTGCCAAAAATTGGGTTGTTGTTTCTTTTCAGATCCTCCTCCTTTTTCTTCTCCTTCTCATAAATGTCAACCCAAACCTCTTTGCCTGGATTTTGGAAAAGGATATGGCAGGAAAGTTGGTTGCCTTTTGTTCAGTTCTTTAATTTGTTGGGTTCTGAAGGATTTGAGAGGTAATGAGAAATCATGCCACTTCACTTCCTTGATAAATGTATTTTTATGCAAACATCTCTGTCAATAATACACCACATTCTGGTGCTAACGGAACCCAGTGAGAGTTTTGGGAGGCTTTTCCAATGGAAGGACCAGGATCAGCCTACAAGGTTTTTATTTACAGTTCTCAGTTTGTATCTGGAAGAATGTTATAAGGTTCAGTATTCTAAGGTTGATTCTGCTCCTGAGGAATCCAGTTTTTCACAACCTTTGACTCTTCTGTAGAAATGAAGTGTTCATTCAGTCAAGTTTTATGAATATTAGGGACAAGTCATCAATAGTTACAGACATTCTTGTTTTTTACCGGCATTCCACTTTTGCCATTAGAGTTCAGTCAATTAGTAAAGCTTTGTTAGGAGAACCGAAGACCACATGGGGTTGGACAACCTGAGAAAAGGCTTGGATCAACCCCTGAGCTTCGTCTTTGCCAGAGCTCTATACGAGAGGGACAGATGTTGTGACTTCAGCCTTGGTGAGTAGCACAATAGAAATGGTTAAAAAATAAAGGGAGTGAGGAGATGGCAAAAGATATCACGTGTGACATCACATGTGCAAGGATATCATGACACAAATAATATTGTGTCATTTTTATGATGACATCATGATATATGCAACTTCTTTATGGGTACTACTGAAGGCCTATGTTACGATGCCAATACTAGTGCACCAGAAGGGAGACTAATCTCACCAATGGAAAGGAGAAAGTTCGTTGAAGAAGGCTTGGTAATTATGTGTGATTAACAGAGCAAGTAAATATCTGGCTTCACACTTCATGTTTTGGTTTTGCCTTAACATAATTAAAAAGCATACTATAGCTTATGAAACCAAATGATGAATTCATATCTGAGAGAGATATGCCCAACACAGGATAACTAAGGACAGAAGCAGGCAACATGCCTGCTCCTATCATAATTACATAGGACAGAGAATTTGGGCAGGTGCAGTTGATATCTCAATTTCTCCAGCATTATGAATGTACAGGAGACAGACCATATTGCTATGTGATTACAAGATGTTGTGAAACCCCTGGGAATAAGGAGGTAAAGAAGGGTTATCGCTTCTGGGCTGTAAACATCTAGATGCCAGTGAAGAAACACAGAAAACCCTCTTTGCTGCAATCTCATGATCACCCTGAGTTTTCAGACCAGATCTGTTAGCTCTCCAATTAAAGGCCATCTAGTCTGCTTGTAGCTCTTCTTCCCTTGACAGCCTCTTCCAGTAGCAGCAATACCAGTTGCTTTCAACAGAACAAATACTGCTGCTGATAGAAAGTGGAAGTAAAGTCAATCTATTGTTGCCACTCTTTACTTTGATCCATTCTTAAGTAAATATGTATGCCCCAGGGGTGGGTTTCTGCAGGTTTGCACCTACTCGCGAGAGCCGGATGGTGAAATTTAGAGAACCGGTGAGAACCGGTTCCACCGGCGTACCTGGAA
>JAPKID020005259.1:0-11222 GCA_026931265.2 Tropidonophis doriae | reverse complement strand
TATTTTTAATTTTACCTGTACACCGCCCCGAGTCCCTGTGGGGAGAGGGGGCGGTCTAGAAATGGAATAAATAATAAGAATAAGAATAAGAATGCTATTTGGTGCTAGACAGCTGCTGGATATATTTTTTTAAATATGTTTGTCTCACTTTTAGCTCACTGAGAGCTGATTTGATTGTGGCAGGATGTAAATGCAACAAATTAATACCTAAAAACCTAAATAGAACTTACACATTCAACAGCAAAGAGGAACGAGAACTGTTTTTTCTCCTTTAGCCTTCACCCATGGAGGGATCTGGCAGGTTTCTATTGGATTAGGGGGGGGGGGGATCGGGTTTCCTGTTATTTATTCCAAAAGGCTCCTCTTCGATGCCTGTTTTTTTCCTCTTTTTCCAAGATTCCATATTGATTTTATGGCTGGCCAGGACATCGCTATGCGCATTAATCCAGACATGGAAGAGAGAACCGTGGTGTGCAACAGTTTTCTGAATGGCAACTGGGGAATTGAGGAAAACGACTTGCCCTTTGACCCTTTTCAACCTGGGCAATTCTTTGAAGTGAGTTGGCTTGATTGCATCAGGGAAGGGGTCACAAAAGTCCAAAGGGTAGCCCTATTTTCCCTGCCTCATTGAGCAGCCCTGCAGTCCAGCAAAGAGCTTACTTAGCTGGCTAGCTATGGAGAAGGCAGACAAGCAGTGGAGAGAGGGAGACGGTCCAGCTGGTTCCTTCCTGAGATGTAAGACTCCATGTCCCATGACAGCCTGCAGGAATTGAAATCGGAATCTCAGAAGGCTGGAGGGACAAGGGCCCCCTCTAGTGGAGAGGACTGGAAGCGCCTGTCCAAAAGGCCATTCAGAATCCCATTTTACTTGTCTCTTGGGAAATTGTCCTGGGTTTTTTGGGGGGGGAGGAGGGCATAAGACAGGGGGGGCAGTTGTGGCACCCACAAAATCAAAGCCGCACATCTTATATATGGGGGATGCTTTTTGATTTTGATGCAATCCGAGGATGGTACAGATTGTGGACCCTGCTGTCTGGAGGACTGCCTATGATCCAGATGTGCTGATTGGCCAGGCTAACATCTTTCCTCTCTTCCCAGCTTTCGATCCACTGTGGCAATCATGAGTTCAAGGTTGACGCCAATGGCCAGCCCTTCTTCAACTATGCCCATCACTATGATCCTATTGAACACATCCACACTGTTGAGATCAAAGGAGACGTGACCCTTTCCTACATCAAGTACTAGGCAAGGGGTGGGGGGAGAGATCAGTAGGGGCACAGACCCCCCTCTTCTCTCTCTCTCAGTCTGCCAGTACATTTAGAATCCTGCTGAATATGAGTGGTCTAAAAGATCCAATCAATCAATCAATAGAGAATAATTGAGAATAGTAATCAGTCTCTTCAATAAAACTTCTTGATCAAGCAATGCAACAGGCTTACTTTTCTGCCTTCTGAATTTTATTTGCAAATGATAAAAATATGTTATTTTAGGTTGGTGCCATCCAGATGTGTGGGAACAATATTTCTGAAACTTGGCAACTTTAAGATGTCTGGACTTTAAACCTCACACATTTCTAGCCCCAAATGGGTCCTGATCCAACTAATTGCTTTGCATAATCTACAAATTGCAAGGTGGATGGATTTAGAATGGAAATTTTCCAAAGGTGCAAACAAATTCTCGACTTCCCTAAACCTAGGATGCTCATATCTGGATCAGTTCAATATCAAGCAGCTCCATTCACACAATCTATTTAAACTTGGTTAGCTTGAGGGGAAGCTCAGAGTGAATTCCACCCACGTGGAAAATTTACTATTTATTCCCCCAAACATGGGAATTCAGTGGCCATTAAATGTGTAATGAGAACCCAAATCCGTTTGGTCCAGTCAAAGGAATCGGTGCTGAGTTACCCTTTGCTTTGCTTCAGAATGCGACCTTCCAGCATCACCCAGGAGTCCACATCCAAGCGCCAGAAGACAGCCCAAATGTAAAGCATGTGATGCAGGAGAAAAAAATCACATTATACACTAGTGGTGTGCAATGTTTCTAGTCCTCTTGAAGACAAACAAGTGTGTTTACTCTTAGAAAAGCCCAACAGTTCAAACACCTCTGAAGTCCAGAATTATTGGTCTGAGGCTTGAAAATATGGTTCCAAATTGCTGGGGAGAATCTACAGAATCCCCAGGGAGTCTGAGAGACAAAAGAGACTGGATGGCTCTGGATTTCTATTGGCAGTTTCTGCAACCTGCTAAACACTTATACTCACTTCAGCTGTTCATATAATCTGCAGTTCCCAAAGAAACTGCATGACGGTTTAGCCCAGAGGCTTCAAAGCTTCATTTAGCCTAGGTTGTTCTGGAATGAAGTCACATACAGATAGTCTTTGCTTAATAATTACCATTGGCACCGGCAATGGTCATTAAGAAAGACATCATGTGATTATACTGCCAGCTTCTCCATTGACTTTGTTGTTGGAAGCCAATTGTGAGGCATACAAATGACAACAACATGACTGTGGGAGGCTGCAACCGTCCAAAGTGCAAGAACTGGCCATTAAGTTACATCTTCAGCACTGCTGTAACTTTGAACGGTCACTAAGTGAGGCAATTGCTAAGCAAGGTCTACCTCTAGTGGATTGTACTGATTTATAAAATAATATAATAGGTATGATGAGGTAGCCCAACCTACCAAAAACGTATATAAAAGACAGAATGGAAATAAAAATTAAAATAAGCAAGAAAATGCTAAGAGAACACCTGTCTGATGTAACCCTACGTTGGTTTTTCCCCTATGGGATTTCCCTATGTATTTCAGCAGGAAGCTCGAAAAGTCAAGCCCCCCTCCTAACCATCCCGACGGGCTAGGAATCCTTTGCAGAGCAGAAAAGTTACCTGAAACTCACTTTTCTTTAGCGATTGAATGAGGATATGATAAGACTTCCAAGTTTCTGTATCAGCTGTGACATAAAGGTAAAGGTTCCCCTCACACGCTCATCATTCGCTCATCATTCCCGACTCTAGCGGCCGGTGCTCATCTTTGTTTCAAAGCTGAAGAGCCAGCGCTGTCCAAAAACATCTCCGTGGTCATGTGGCTGGCATGACTGAACACCAAAAGCGCACAGAACACTGTTTCTCCTTGCATTTTTCTACATGCTTTCGAACTGCTTTTTATGTATGCGTGTAGTATCTGCTGCCAATTTAGGGTTGAACTTTAAATGAGTAGATTCTTGCGTTTAAGCATGAGCAATACATCTTCTGAACTACAACTTAATAGACGCTCCTGAGCCTTTGCACCTGACATGAACAGCTTCGTTTTCCCAATGGTTCCAGTGACACTTCCCCTCTTCTCATAACGTTATTCTAGGCTTCTTGGATGAGAAGTGAAATGTTTTCAAGGAAAAACAAGAAAGTTCATGTTGGGTTTTTTTTAAAAAGCACCTTTGGGACAACTGTGACCCGGATGACTGAGAATCTCCATAGACGTTTATCTAAAAAGGAAACACAAATATATTTTCCAGCTTGATATTTTCCAGATTTAAGTGACATACAGGTAGTCCTTGTTTAGTGGTAACTGGCACTAGCAACATAGTCATTAAGTGATGGGGTCATTAAGTGAAGCCATCACTTAACCTCTACCTTTTTCCTTGAACATATTTTGATTTTTTTGACCCCTTGTATGGGCACTCAGTTCTGGGATGGGATGTGCTCCTGGCAAGAATAAAGAGTTTTTATTTCCTGCAAACAAAATGAATGCTCCGAACGGAGACTTGATTCCTCTGACAGATCCTGGTGAATGGGAACCTCTTCTGTACCTACAAGCACAGAATTCCACCCCAAAGCATCCAGGTCATCAGTGCTAGTGGACACCTGGACCTGCAGTCTCTGATTGTGATGGGCAGAGCAGTGATGGAGAACCCAGTAAGTGTTAGCTACCCACAAGTCATCACCTCCTGGTCCTTGATCTTCTCTTCGGGAATGGATTTTGGGTTGGTTCAGTCCCCAGGTTGCCACTTTCTCTCTCCCCTGCAGTCGCTCTTCTTATAACCAATTTCATTGTAATTTTAGTACAATGACAATGAAGATTATTATTATTATAAAACATTCTTCACCCCTAAGAATGGCTGCCCTTCTTGGTTTACAACTACCGAGGGTGACACCTGGATTGTTCGACTTCACCTATCACTGTGTCCCTATTGAACACATCCAAACTATCAAGATCACAGGAGACGTGACCCTTTCCTACATCAAGTACTAAGCAATGGAGGGATGGGGGGGGGGGGAGATGCCAATATTAGCATAGATCCTTCTTCTATCTTCCTCAGTCTGCCAGTACATTTGGAATCCTGCTGAATTTGAGGGGTCTACAAGCTTGGATCAATCAATCAATCAATCAATCAGTCAATCAAAGAACTGAGAACAATTGAGAACGTTAAGCAGCATTTTCAATAAAGCATCTTGACCCAGCAATGCAACAGGACTACCTTTTTGCTTAAATGTGATCTGTAGGTGATACAAACCATTTTTTATTTCACAGTTTGCGCCCTTCAGTTGGGTGGGAACAATGTTTCTCAAACTTGGCAACTTTACGATGTGTGGATTTCAACCCCCAGAAATTTTAATTTTATTTTTATGCTAACGCCTTTCCATCTGGCACATTTTATTGAAACAAAATTCCTTGGAAGAAAATGTGCTACCTGGAAAACTTGGCCTTATTTCCTTTCTGATTTTTGAGCTTCGGCTGATGAAAACGTTTTGCTTTTCAATAACATTTTCTGATCACAACCCATGCTATCGGACTCCTCTTGACTGTTTTATTTTCCCTGTCTGAAATGGGAACGAATAGGGCTTTCCCATTTTCCCTTCCTTTTCTGGGTGTCTTTCTATCACCGTTTAAATTCCTAATCGAACCCTTAAAAAAAGTGGGGGAGGGGGTTGGCTTCTTTTGGAACAGCAGTTGATATACAAGCCACAAAATTAAAGCCAAAACCGGCAACTGTCACTCCAAGCCATGTTTACCTGGCTGCCCTCACCAGACTAAGCCAGAGTGAGCTGTTTTATTTCATTGTTAAATGTGTTATTTAACTCCTGAAAAAGAGGCTGCAGAAATGAGGCCTGGGGACTATTTGACTCTGGAATTCCCTTCAAACTGATGGGACCAAATTTTGCACCCCATTTTGGTATTTATTGCCTGACAACCGGTATTAATGCAGCTCATAGGTGACGTCAGCAGCCTGTGATTGGTTGAATCCATTTACCTCAGTTTTGGCGGGCTTTCTCTGTCTCTGGGCAGATTTTCCTCACTCCCTCAGGGGGGGCTGGTGACTTGGGACCTCCAATTGCCTCTTGGGATGCTTCACTGTGGCTGACCACACACACACACAAACACACATTCAAACACACACTCGCACTCACATTCACACCTACACCCAGACAGCCCAGCTCTATTTAACTCGGCCTGGCCCATGTCTCTCTCTCTCCCTCTCTCTCTCTGTCTCTCTCTCTCTCTGGCACACACATACACACACGCAAACACACACACACACACACACACACATGTTCACACCCACATTCGCACCCACGGCCAGCCAGCCCAGCTCTATCTATTTCACTCGGCCTGGCCCATCTCTCACCCACACCCACACCCCCCATGTATGCCTTTTACATGCCTTCCTTTCACTCTTGGAAGGAGGGGGATTTCTCTGTTTTTAGACACTGAGTATCATCCTGTGTGGTAGTTTTAGTTCCCTGAAGTACTAGGAGGACTATATGAGTGGCTTCACCTTATTGGGGGCTTTTCAGGTGTGGCAGTTAAGCAAAGGTTATTTGAAAATTTCAGTTTTGAACACTCTCTGTTACAAGGCTGAGCACCAGAACGTGGATAGAGTCCTTAAACTAATGTGCTGTAATGTGGCCATTTAATAATGCAATTGTCCATGCCTAGTAGATGTTCAAGCCCCATTTAACAATAAATGGCTACCATATGTCTGAAGAATCCCCATAGAATAAATCTGAAGTGCCCTACTGATGGTCAGTGCAACTCTTCTTGGTCTTATCATTTTCTGTGGAGGGCTTTGAGGGAACATTTTCCTCTCTTCTTAGCCAGAAGATACAAGTGGAGAGATTAGATCTGGTTGGCTTTAAAAATATAAATTGCACCAAATTTGCCACTTGAGGAAGATGAGGTCTCTTCCAATGCTTTGTAGACATGGAGTGAGTCACCTCAGTCGGACAAAACATTGGAACAAGGTGATCAACTGTGATTCCATGCTGGGCTGATTAATTATTTTTACCTGATTGGCCTCAGAACCAGAATTGCATACAAGGTACAATAAAAATAACCAGGCAAGGTGTTAAATGTCAGAGTAGGATCAGGCAGACACAGGTCATGGGGCACTTTCAGCCATGTGTCGAAGCATGGACGATGGAATAATATTGCATGATGCAATGGAAGCCTAACATTTCCTTGTAAATAAAGTAACAATAAAGGCATTGGGTTTGGGCAACGAAGCCTAAGAATTAAGATATTAAAATGTGGCAGTGGAGCTGAATAAAGTCACTTCGAAGAACAGCAAGGACCAGAAGAGCTGAAGAGCAACAATGGAGATGCGCCTCCTTTTAATCTTTGCTTTGAGTTTTGCACTTTCTGCAAAGCAGGTAAGGCTAAACTTTGTGCGTTGCGATAGCCTTTCAGCTGGGATGCCCACAGAAATGAGTAACATTTTGTTGAGCTTCTTCCCATGCTTTTATTTGCACATTTCTTCATCAAGGGGTTGAAAATTCAGGCAGGGGTTTTTGAGTACCCAGCCTTTTAATCACCTTTTAATTCAACTGTATCAGTGGTTCTGAACTCAGGTTGGCTTCCTGTTCTCTGCATTAGATTTCTCGGGGTTCACCTTAGCATAAAAGTTAGAGTTGGGTCTTATTGGACCTACTGAATTGGACCAATAAAGAAGGCTGAACATTTCTTTGGTTGGTATGAGACATTTGAGATGAATAGAAATAAAGGAGAGAGCAAAATTCAGAGGTTCATTGGATTTAAGCTGCATATCATATCTTGCTATATCTCTATCTCTATCTCTCTATCTCCATCATCTATCTATTGACCTATCAATTTATCAGGCTGTGTGTGTGTGTGTGTGTGTGTGTGTGTGTGTGTGTGTGTGTGTGTGTTGCAACATAACTCTAGAATGCCTCAAGCAATTTCAACCAAACTTGATACACAGATGACTACTCTCTGGAAAAAATACTGTGGGAATAAGATATTCCTAACACCCCTCAGGGTGTGTGTTCTGTTAAGATACATCCTGTTGTGCCTTAAAATGGCTTCTATTGTACTGCCATAATATGGCTTCTACAGTACAGTACAGCGCAGTGGAGTTGCCGTGGTAACAGCTTCACAGTACTCCACAAGGGGGCTCCCTCTGGTAAGGGGGAAAATGCAACATTAGAAATTACGTTTGGTCCAGACATTTTCCCCTAGTTTCCTGTAAAAAACAAGTCAACTTATTAAAAAGATATGATGACATTTGTATGCAATCAAATTCCATTTTCTTGGGGTCTGGACAATAAAGAAGCATACCTGTCTACCTAGAAAAGTATTATGCAATAGAATGAAATTTTTCAACTTTACATTGACAAGTACAAAGTCTGGCAAAAAGAACAATATACTAGTACGCTACTTTCTAAGTTCTGAAAAACCAACCAGTGAAAATTAGCCTGTTTATGATGTAGATATTGAGTTGTATATTGCAATTATTTTAATTATAGTGTATTGGACTAAATGGCTTATGTTTTAAAGTACTAAATTACTTGCATAGCTATAGAGTTTACATGGCTCAGAAGAATCTTTCTTTTTCCTTCAACAAGAGAACAGATATTCCATGAATAAAGAAGACCATTGAGTTCTTATTACTATTGGTAATAATTAAAATAAAGACTTGTTTGTCTCAAGTATCTTGGATGATACTCCAAGAATTACCATTTTTATTTAAACCCCAGGCTGACATATTTTAGTATAGGGATTGTCTGGAACAACAGAAAACAACATATAGTAAAAAGCAAAATATGTTGTTTTTTTCCAAGTAGTGAGTAACAATGTGCTATTTCATATCATTTAATTTGGTTGGAAGTAAAAAAAAGAAGGCTGAAATCTGGCTTTTAGATGTATTATGGCAGACACACAGAATGTAAAAGAATTGCATTATTCAATTGTTACTCTTCTGCAATCTAGCAACTCTCAACAGTTTACATGGTTATACAACAAAAAATAAAATTAAAATACCCATGGCAACCAACTAAATCATAACATTTACAATCACATACAGCCTTTTAAACAGTAGTTTAAAAGGCATAGTGGGTAAGTGCTCTCCAGAAAAACTCCAGAAAGTTTTTAACAACTTTCTGAAGGCCATCAATACGAGGGCTATCACGATAACCATGGGAAGCATTACCTTCTAACTTTGGTTTGATTCACTTCATGGAAGAATGGGGCCTCAAAGAGTTTATCCCTTGATGTTCTAGTAGGTCGGGCTGAGAAGTGCACACAGAGGTCAAACCATAAAGGAATTTAAAGCTTAAAAGCAGCACTTTGAAATTTTCCAATAGAAGAGAATATATGTAGCCCAGGATTGAACTGTGCAGTCCTTGGTATTCCCAGCATTGGTTGGTTTGCTTGCAGAGATTACATTACCTGCAGATCAGGGGTGGGTTTTGGCAGGCAACATTGCCAGTTTGCGTGTGTGTGCGCTGCGCGTGCCTGCACAATGCAATTAAAATTGTTCTGTGCATGCGCAGAACTGAAAAATAAGGTGGTGGCACCATAGAGAACTGGTTCAGGGGTGTGGCAGGCCTGGGTACCTGCTGGTTTCAGCGACCCATGCCACCAAAGCACTACTGGTTTGGCCGAACAAGTCTGAACTGGTAAGAACCCACCATTGCTGCAGAGGTGGTATTCAGCCAGTTCTGACCAGTTCTGGAGAATTGGTAGTGGAAATTTTGAGTAGTTCAGAAAACTGACAAAGCACCTTTGGCTGGCTCCGCCCCCATCTATTCCCTGCCTCCCAAGTCACAGTTGATTGGCTGGGTCTTCTTTTGTTGCCCTGCAAAGGAGAACGGAATTGGAAAGTAGGTTAGTGGGGTGGGCAGGAATGGGGATTTTACTGTATCCTTGCCCTGGAGTAGGGTGGAAGTGGAGATTTTACTATATCCTTGCTCTGGAGTAGGGTGGAAGTGGAGATTTTACTATATCCTTGCTCTGGAGTAGGGTGGAAGTGGAGATTTTACTGTATCCTTGCCCTGGAGTGGGGTGGAAGTGGAGATTTTACTATATCCTTGCTCTGGAGTAGGGTGGAAATGAAGATTTTGCAGTATCCTTTCCCTGCCATGCTCACCAAGACACACCCATCATGCCATGCCCATCAAGCCACGTCACGCCATGCCCACAAAACTTGTAGTAATTTTTTTTGAAACCCACCATTGACTATCTGAACTATACAAGTTGAAAACACATAGACTCAAATAGGTTCAACAGTAAAATAATAAAGTAATGAAAAGCAATAAGTCAGTAGCTGATATAAATCAGCTATTTTAGTGTCTAATTGACAGCAGGCCAATCCAGGCTGGAGCAAATGTAAGCCCATTGACTTCTGGTAGCAATTACTGACTTGCTTAGACCTTTTTTCATTATTATGAATGTTAAAATCTTGACCTTGGCCCAGCTTTTGCATCTAGCAAGGAGTGGGTAGAATAATACAAATTGCAGTTCTGATATAGGGGAACTGTAACAGTTTATTGGTGATTGTTCTGATCTACCTAGGGAATGTGGGCATGCTGTTGGACTACCGCTCTTCTACCTTTGAGGGCAAGCCATCTAACTTTGTTTGAGGGAGAAAGTACCTTGAAAGAATCCTTTTCACATATAATGAACTTTCACATAATCCACATACAACAAAGGGAATGGAAATGGTCAACTTTTAGAGCAAGGTGAACATATTTGGTCTCAGAAAGAGCTTTCTCCAAATTAATCATTATTAATAATTGAACTGAGAGAATGAATGAATGGTTATGATAAAACAACCTATGTATATCCTAGAATCTAAACTAAATGTTAAGAGGAGACCCAGACTTTTAGTAAAAGTAGACACCTGGTTGTTGTCAACAGGCCAGCTAACAGGCAATATAGGAAGCAAGCCATCATACAAAACTTTTCTATCTTGCTTGAGATATCTGACTTTCACTCTGAAAATTGGTAAAAAGTATAAAATTCAGATCCCTGGCTGGGAAGCATTTTAAAGGGAATGGGGGAATAATCAATGTTGCATGAATAATTAAAAAAGGGGGTGGAATCACTGTTTAATATCCCCAATCCCACAGGAGTTGAGCATTGTTCAAGATTTATAGCTTTTAAGACCTCTGACTATATTAGAGTTTTAAAAGGATGATATGTAAAAAGAAATAAGCTGTGAAATAAACAACAACCCACAAAAGATTCATTTGCATTTTGTTTAAAATAAAAGAAATCATCATGTCTAAATTTGAGTTTGAAGCCTTGGTCATCATAGCCTTGCTCTGGGTGACTCTGTTTATGTCATAGGTTTCCATAGCATTCCATTATAATTAATTCCTATGATTGTCAGAAATGACATCATTCTATAACTTAACCGCCCAAACCTTGAAGTGCTGCAAGTTAGCCACAGCAAGTTGTCCCATTACGTTCCTGAAGCCATGAAGCATTTTTAATCAGTAATGTTATTTTATTGAACACATTTGGATGCTGTTTTTCAAACCCAAAGCTTGCACTCAAGAAAAGTATAAACACATAAACCGAAAATGATGTACCAAAGTGATAAAAGTGAGTGTCCATAAATGACCACCACCAATCACAAATGATCAGAGGCTGAGTAAGAACAAGGCTTCCACATTCCTGAATCGTCTATGACAACTTGCCATGGGACAATTCACCATGGTCAACTCACCATGGTCAACTCACCACGGAACAACTCGACGCAGGACAAGAGGTACATACACTAATATTGAAAAAATAGTGGAGTAGAATTATTAAAGAAAGGATGCCAAATGAGGGACAAAACAAAATGTGAATGACAAAAATTAAAATAATTTTTAAACTACCGTATTTTCCGGCGTATAAGACGACCAGGCGTATAAGATGACCCCCTAATTTTACAGTTAAAAAATAGGTTTAGGCCTATATTCGCCGTATAAGACTAC
>JAPKID020005258.1:0-11223 GCA_026931265.2 Tropidonophis doriae | reverse complement strand
ATTTCCACTCAGGAAGGTAGGTAGCTCCGATACAGCTCCTTCCTTTGAGAGAAAGGTCAAGACTGCTCTTAGAAAGTTTCTAAATAAGTCTGTAACTCAACCTTGGTGACAAAGATGGTATTCAGCAGGTTCTGACCAGTTCTTGAGAACTGGCAGTGGAAATTTTGAGTAGTTCAGAGAACTGGTAAATGCCACATCTGACTGGCCCTGTCTCTATCTATTCTCTGCCTCACGAGTCCTAGTTGATCGGGAAGGAATGGGGATTTTTCAGTAACCTTCCCCTGGAGTGGGGAGGGAATGGAGATTTTACAGTATCCTTCCCCTGCCACGCCCATCAATCCACACCATACCCAACAAACCATGCCCACAGAGTTGGCCATGCTGGGAAGATCACTAACATAGGAAAATGGACAGATAGGAAGTCCTTCCCAGCTAAAACAAAGGGTCATGTGGTAACTCACATCATTTATTTGGTACCTGTTGTTTTGAGTACTCATCATGATTCCCTGAACCAATTGACGATGAATATCAAGGTTCCACTGTATATTCCTAAAATAGTTTGCATCTACCTATTTCCAGAAAGTTTCTTTAAGTTTCCATTCTGGACTGGTGATCTTCTATCAAAAGAACAATTGGGGCCAATCCATTTGCTGTGACAATTAAAGCAAATTGCATTGCAGATGTTACTGGGCTAGCTGAACATGATCTCTTTTTTCCTCTTTAGATGCAGATCTTTGCATAATGTGTGGGGACTATCAGCATCCAAACAAGGCTCATGATCACTGTGTACCCAAGATTATATCTTTTCTCTCTTACGATGAAAATTTAGGGATTATTCTTGCTTCCTTTGCATTGTTCTTGTCCTTAGCCACAGGGTTTGTGTTGGGAATCTTCATTAAATTCCTAGAAACTCCCATTGTCAAAGCCAACAACCGGGACCTCTCTTATGTCCTCCTTGTCTCTCTTATACTTTCCTTCTTGTCTTGCTTATTCTTCATTGGCAAGCCAAGCAAAGCCACTTGCCTCCTCCGACAAACAGCCTTCAGCATCATCTTCTCAATTGCTGTCTCTTCTGTCTTGGCCAAAACAATCATGGTGGTGCTGGCTTTCCTGGCCACAAAGCCAGGGAACCAAGTAAGAAGATGGCTGGGGAAGACTTTGAGCAACACCATTGTCCTTTCTTGCTCCATTGTCCAAGTTGTTCTCTGTGCAATTTGGCTGGGCTCTTCGCCCCCCTTTCCCGACTCTGATATGAACTCTCAACCCGGAGAAATCATCCTGCAATGTAATGAAGGCTCTCTTGTCATGTTTTATGGTGCTCTCAGCTACATGGGCTTCCTGGCTGCCATCTGCTTTTTGGTGGCTTTCCTAGCGAGGAAGCTGCCTGGGACTTTCAATGAAGCTAAGTTGATCACTTTCAGCATGCTGGTCTTTTGCAGTGTCTGGGTGTCCTTTGTGCCTACCTACCTGAGCACCAAAGGGAAGTACATGGTGGCCGTGCAGATCTTCTCCATCTTGGCCTCCAGTGCTGGGTTGCTGGCCTGTATCTTTCTTCCTAAATGCTACATTATTGTACTGAGGCCTGGTTTAAATACGAAAGAGCAACTCATGATAAAAACAAGCCATGCAGTCTAATCCTTAGTAGTAGGCATATGCCAAAATCTGGTCTAGCAATGCAATTTCTCTTTAAGGTGAAATCACTTTAAGAGAAGCAACCTAGAATGAAGGAGAAATTTCCTGACAGTTAGAACAATTAATCAGTGGAAGGCAGTGGTGGGATTCAACCAGTTTGCACCTATTCGGGAGAACCGATTGTTAACTTTCTAAGCAGTTCGTGAAACTGTTTGTTGGAATAAATCTCCTTTTGTTTATTCCCATTTTACAGGGCTAATCCTGTAAGTAAGGCAGGTAGGAAACATTCTGGTGTGGTTTCTAGCCTAATCTTTATTGCCCTGCTTACAGAGACTGCCTGTTCAGTTATCCCCTACTACATTGTAACAGCTCGACCTGATTGATGTTCAGTTGCCCACACCCACCCAGTCACATGACCACTGAACCCCACCTACCCAGATGGTCATTAGGGCAGAGAACTGGTTGTTAAATTATTTTAACCACTGGTGGAAGGGCTTGCCTCCAGAAGTAGTGAATATTCTGACACTGGATATTTTTAAGAAGAGATTGGACAGCTGTTTGTCTGAAGTGGTGTCAAGGTCCCTGCAGAGGGGGTTGGACTAGAAGATCTCCAAGGTCCCTTCCAATTCTATTTTTCTGATATAAGTACCAGCAAAGAGACTTCCTTGAGTAGCAAAGCAAGGCTATGGGGAAGTACTAATTTTGATCCTATAGAAAGTTAGCACCCACCCCTCTCCTAGAAGAATAAAATATATTAGGAAATATTAAAAAGGCAGAATATTATGTAATAATAATAATAATAATAATAATAATAATGTTATTATGTTATATATTTGTGAAATTGAGAAACATGCTCTTAGAGACAGAAACCCAGAGCCTCAGTTCACTGAAGCCCCCCCCCTCTCCCACCAAGACTAAAAACCTCATAAGCACAACCAGAGGTTAACCCTCTCTGTACCAAACCAGCTGTGTTAACAACCTCTTGCTGCCTGCCGCATAATCTATAGACAAAAAAAATGCAACTGTTAAGTATTAAGGCTACTGCTACCACAGGAACTGACCTACTGAGAATAAAAATCCCTCCCCTACCACTGTCCTAAAATTAATCTAAAAGATTAACAGGTAGACAACTCTAGGATCTTCTGAAGTCAGTGATCCTCAACCATGCAGGCCCTACTTTCTTACTCTCTGCAAGCCTGAAGATGTTTGAAACCTCCCTCTCTTTTCAAATCTGCTGGTGGCTTTCCTTTGTCTTATAAACAATGGTAACACAAATATTTGTTTAAATGAAAGAATGGATTACGGTCAGAAGGAACAGGGTAGGCAGAGAAGGGGAGCTGAGGCATGAACCTGGTCCTTTTCCTGCTGCTGTACTTAAAAGTGTCTCCCTCAGCAGGAGCTCCCCTCCAAAATCCTTGCAGAGCAAAAGGCACCAGGGCAAAGGTGGGCAAAGGTTAAGCACTCCAATAAAGGAGAATATTTGCAGCTCAGGGTTGAAATGAGCTCTCCAAGCTTGCTTGTTTTCTTGCCGACATTTCATTGCCCAAACTAGGTAACATCCTCAGTGCAAGTGACCATGATGTCACCTACTTAGGGTTAGGAACAACATAAAGCCTTCCTGAGCAGCTTTTAATCCACAAAAAGGGCATCGAGCCCCAATTACTTACACAGTTTAGTAATAATTTAGGATAATTAATGTCTGAAGGGTAGTGAAGAAGATGGGCCGAAGCTAGGTACACCCAGAAGGCCTAGGGCCGTGATGGCGAACCTATGGCATGCGTGCCACAGGTGGCACGTGGAGCCATTTGTTAGGGCACACGTGGCATTGCCCTATCAGCACCAGTGACTTCCAGCTTGGCCATAGGGCTGTTTTTCGCCCTCTGGAGCCTTCAGGGAAGCCTCCTGAAGGCTCTGGAGGTAGGGACAAACTGGAAGTCACCTTTCCCGAATTTCTGGGTTTCCCATAGGTCCATATTTTCCCCTCCGGAGGGTTCAGGGAAGCTCCTGAGCTTTCTGGAGGGTTTTCGGGGGGGGGATGGATGAAAAGGTGGCTGAAGGTGGTGTTTGTGTAGTCTTCATCCTAGTGAAACTCCTCTTTGAAAGGACGATCTGCAGGTGGGGAGGATTTCCTGCACATCAGCAGTGGCATCTCCTCACAGGGCTTCTTCCAATGTCCCAGGTGCATTGATTTCTATGCCTTCCTTTCTTGTTCCGTGGATGGAATTGCCTGCTGTGACTGTCACCGTTAGGTAAAAAGGGCATGAGGCATTGGGGTTGTGTTGCTTGGCCTTCGGCTTCTTTTGCAGCTGCAATAGGCTACAAAAGCAACGTTTGCTGGAGGCAGAGACCTGAGCGGCACCCGCAAATCAGCTGTTTTGTGAATGGAGCAGCTCAGATCCGATTAGGGGCCAAGAAGCCCTGAGGTGACTGGGGAAGGGAAGGGCTGCCCGTTCTGGCTAAACCAACCCTTTACTAGGGCTTATTTTTGAGGGAGGTGTTATATTTTTGCCCGCTCCGTAAATATGGCATGGCCTTATTTTTCAAGGCATGTCTTATTTTCGGGGAAACATGGTAGAAATATTTAATGAAGCACTTGTAGAAGCTAAAATACCTAATTCGTGGACAAAAGCACTTATCACACTCATCCCAAAAGAAGACACAGCTCCACAACAGATTAAAAATTACAGACCTATTTGATTATTGAACGTGGATTATAAAACATTTGCATGAGAACTATTATAAACTCATTAGAATACTATGAAGCCCATGCATTAATTTTCTTGGATGCCCAAAAAGTTTTTGATAATTTAAATTGGAAGCTTATTGTTTTACAATTGAATAATATGAATTTTGGGGAGAAGTTCATAAAGATGGTGGAAAAAATATATACAACAGGTAAAGTAATAATAAATAATAAATCATCAAAAAATTTAACATTGCAAAGGGGGTAAAATAAGGTTCCCATTATCACTTCTATTATTCATTCTAATCTTGGAGGTATTGTTATTGTTAATAAAAATTAGAAGTGACCAGGAAATAATGGGTCTGAAAAGAATATAAAGTCCAAGCATTTGCAGATGATTTATTATTTATTCTGGAACAAACATTAGATACAGGACTTAAATTAATGCAACAAGTAGAAGAATATGGTAGAGTAGCAGGATTTAAAATCAACAAAAGTAAAACAAAGGCAATAATGAAAAATCTCACCAAAAATGAGAAAGAGAATTGGAAGAAAGAATGGGCATACAGGTGACCAAAAAAGTAAAATATTTGGGAATTTGGCTATCAGCCAGATGTTCTTCAATTAAAGATAACGACAAAATACTGCAACAGATAAAAAAGGATTTAGAAACATGGAAAAATCTACAATTGTCCCTCATTAGAAGGATAGCCTCCATTAAAATGAACATTTTACCAGAAATATTGTTCTTTTCCAAGTAGTACCAATACATTCAGGGAAAATTTTCTTCGAAGACTTAAATTATGAAATACATTTGGCTGGGGAGAAAAGCACGTATTAAAACAAAATTATTGCAGGACAGTAGAGAAAGGGGAGGCTTTGGGCTACCAGATTGGGAGACATATTATCAGGCAATGGCATTTACTTAAAGATTGGAAATATTGGATACCTGGTGCAGCTCAAGTCCAGAAGGGCAGTTAGGCTAGCTTTTTTCCTGAGGATTGGATGATTAGTTCAATGGGGACTGTCACCAGGGTGATCGGGCCACTAGGTGGTCACCATCCTAGTCAGTCCCACTGGACTGATTGGACTTCTAGCCTTCCCTGGGGATGGGGTGAACTCTATGACCTTCTTCAGCAGGCCTGGGGTTGTTCACTAAATTGGTCAGTTGGACTCAGAAGTCCAGTGCTCTCGGGGTTTCTTCTTTCTCCGAGGATTTTTGCCACCTCATTCCTGGGCGATGCTTGTCAGGCAAGGTTGATGTCTGCTTCCTCAGCTATGACATACCAGCCATGGGGGGGGGGGAGGGGGATACCGCTGGGAGATGCAGGTGTTGTAGACTTTGTTGGTTAGCCAGTCTTTGAAGCAGCTGATCAAGATGTCTTGTGGCGAGTGGTTGAACCAACAGGCCAGGTATATAGAAATGGAGATTTTACTTTTATAGATTCATATTAAAAGAAGTAAGAAATTAGTACAATTTTGCTTTGTACACAGAGCTTCGAACTCATTTTGAACCAGCATCCGAAACTGAAGTCAATAAAGAGACCGATGAAACTGAGGAAGATTGTCAGCAAGGAAGACCAGAGGAATCTGTTACTGCTGGAAGGTGCACACTTACTTCTTCTCAGTCCCCAGACACTGAACAGAAACTTAATTTGCAGTTAAATAAATTAAAGCAGCAAACAAACAGGTAAAGAGTATGTGGCAATATTTTCATTAAAACATTCAAACTTACATTTTAGCCATTTTTATGATAATCTAATATTGCATAAATTTCTTTAGCAATAGAAGCTCAACCAATTAAAGGTTATAAAATATGCATTTTTAAATTTATCCTGCAAGGACAATTAATTTCTCTGCTGGTAGTCCAACAGACAGGATGACAAAAGGGATGTCCACACTCATTCTTATCTCTGGGTCACCAAAGCTAGTGAACAGCCCAACGGAGAAGCTAGAAGAAACTTATTTTTATATACTGTCTTAATTATTTTTACAAATAACTCAAGGAAGTGAAGATATCTAACACACCTTGCTCTGGTTTTTATTCCAACAACAACCTTGTGAGGTGGATTTGGCTGAGAATAATTAGCCCAAAGTCACCAAGCTGGTTTTCATGACTAAAACAGGTCCTGAAGTTGCAATCTGCTTTTCAGCCTGTTATCTTAACCACTTAATCAAACTGACTCTACAAATATATATATATATGCAATCTCAGAAATATAGTCCGCAAAAGAAAAAAATGTTTTCTGCTCCAGAAGGTCAAAATAAGTGGGTTCTGTACAATTACTTGATGGCCTGAATGCATGATTTAATTGAACGTAGTTCATTTGATTGAAAATCATAATTTGGTAAAATCATATTTGTGTGTATGGAAAAAAGAAAAATATTGTGTAACAAACATTTCAAATTAGGTTGTCCAGGTGAATAAATAGTTTTTAAACTAGATTGTGTTTTATGTCAGTACAATTTTTCATATAATAGGTTACTGGAAAACCTAATACAAAGGGAAATGGAATACCAGACACTCCTTCAGCAAACATTACAGCAAAAAAATCAAGATTTGCAACTTCTTCAGCTCCGGTTAAATACTAGGGGTAAGTGGGCACATGAAACTTTCTATGCTCATTTAAGTGGAGTTAATAGACTATATGATGTAACACCTAATAATAGCTAAAGTGTATTCTAGAAACAAGCATTTGGACAATATGTTTAGTTAATATACTTGGAATTGTTGCAGAAATTCAACCGTTGTCATCTGCTCTTCAACACAACATTGATGAAGAACTTACCAAATGGTTAAAACAACAAAGAGCTGATTCAGATGCAATTGATAGGGTAAGACTAAATAACCAATATGTTAAATGCTGTCATTTACTCTTCTCTAAACACAAATTATTTATTTCAGTTTGTTCAAGAGGACTATACACTCAGTGATGTTCTGAACAGTATCACAAAGGAGGATTTGCAACTACTCAGACTCCGGTAAGCACAGTATTGCATAATTTTAGAAAATACTGCTTTCCAGTAGACCGAACCTAAGATGATGTTTTATTTTCTCACACAGTGGCGGACTTGTCTGTCGCATCTGGAATGCAATATTAAAACACAGAAAGCAAAGTACAGTCTTGGGAATGGAAGTTTAGCATTTTATTTTTGCCAGATGCTAATGGACTGTAAGAAAAAAATACATTCCAAATAAGTTTTATACACTGATTGCCTTGCATGTTTTGCACAATTAAAAGCTCTGTTTATAAATATTAAATAATGACTAGTTTATTATGAATGTTGTGTGTGTGTGTTGCTCATATGTAAAATGTAAACCTTTTCTAATATACCTGTGTTTAAAAAAATAACTTTGGGTGTTGTATAACAAAGTATTAGGTTTTATATTATTTTGTAAGAGTAAGATAAACCCCAAAGCATTTCAAATTGTGCAAAGTTCCACACTAAGAAAAATAATGTAGGTTGAATATATTATTTATAGTAAATATATCAATAATTTTGAGTACATTCAGATATTAAGTTTTAAAGTAAATACAATGGACGAAACCACGAAAAACAATGAATGAAAGAAAGCAAAAGAGATATACATAAAGCAAATGTATGTTTAGAAAATCTTGATGAAACTTTTTTATTAATGTAAATATGAATGCCATGTTGAACTAATTTTCATCATACAGCAACACAGAACAAACTGAAGTTTAATAAACTTTGTTTAATTTACTTATTGCACAAACTTTCTTTCAAAATTCCTTATTTCTCATTTCCCCTCCCTCCCTAAAATTTATTTTATGATTTATCTTATCTGGCTTTTATCACTTAGAACAGATGTAACAGTTAAACTCCAATATGCTATCAGTTTAACTAGCTGCTGAATCAGAATTCTTAGCCAACAGATTTGTACCTAGTCCACTGATTTGGACCGCGCACTTCAAAGGGTGGCTCTTTATTATAGATATAATTGCCTAGTTCTTCCAGAGGTGGTTCTGGATCTGTGGTGGCAAACTGTGCTGCGTCATCAATCTGTTTTCTTACTTCCACATCAATCTCCTACAACAAAAACCATAAAATATTAATAGACAGAAGAAAGCCTTCCAAAATACAGAGTAAAGTGCTTTAAATTTTCATTAATAAAACATAGCTTGTTATTGCAATAAATAATCTGGATCAAAACCACACCCTCTGATTCTAATATAAGCGTAGATACTTCAAGCTACAAAAATTCTAATCATGATCATTAAAAAAAAAAGTCATATCTGTTGCACGTCCTAAGCCATTTTTATATTTTAATATCTATTCGCATATGATCTAATTATATTGTAGGAGTAGTTTCTCTCTCTAGCTATAATAATTATCTCCTAAAGTTTTCCACTTTAATTTCTTCCCATTTGACCAATGTTTTGGGAAGGGCAGCAAGTTTCAAGAGAGCAATAGATTATACAGTTGCAGGACCATCTTTAGCCAAAAGGAAGATAAACTAAATATCGGGTGTAAATACACACATTTGTCAACTATGATTGCTAGTTTAAAAAATTGTGAAGGAATTTTTCTAATAAATGTGATTATGACACTGATGTATCAAATATGAATGTAGATAGACAAATTCAAAATGCCATGTTAATTGCGGTTAACATTAACCATTTTTAACTACTAATCAATTATTAAAAAAACATACATTGTGGGACCCCCAAAAGTGTAAGTCTCTTTTTGCTTACTGTGTAGACTAAGGCCCTTAAGTTCAGTATATATGAAAGTTTGCTAAATTATTACAGAACCTAAAAAAACAATATTGAATATTGGATGAGGAAATTAAATCAGTTTTGGGCTTTGGCAGGTTTTAAAATAAACAAACAGAAAATAATGCTGATCAAGAATAGGTCTTCACAGGACAGTAATATACTGAACAAAAAGTTGGGTTTAAGGTTGAGAAAAAGATGAAATACTTAAAGATTATTGTTGTGGTCTGTCGGCCACTGGCCCCTCCAGCAAACAAATCAGATGTGGCAGCAACATGGGAGTTAAGGCCAACATCAAGGCAATCTGAGAGCTTCAAGGGGGAAGAGGGAATGGAGCTTTCACAGATAGAGACAGAGGCAGAGCCTGGGCCGTCCATCAGCCTTCAGATAGAGTCAACAGCCCCCAAGTCTGGAGGTGGCTGATGAGGAAGAGAAGGAACAGCTGGGTCCAGTGCCTGATGTGCACAGAAGTAGGAATCTATGGGACGGAAAAGCCACCGCTGCTAGCAATTTTTTGTTATTTTATTTAATTGCAACAATCTAATACACATTGATTTTACTGAAGACACTGTCAAAAGGACACTACACAACCTAAAACCATCTCTATCTATTGTTCCTGATGAAATATGTGTCTACTTTCTGAAAAAGCTCCACTGCCATAGCCAGACCTCTAAGCACTATCTATGAAATATCTCTTAGAACCAGCTCCTTTCCTGACCTATGGTCAGTAGCAACTGTCATTCCTATCTTCAAAAAAGGAGACCCCAGGCTTGTTGAGAATTACTGACCAATCTCCCTTTGCTGTGTCTCCTGTAAAGTCATGGAATCCATCATAAACCAATCCATCACGCTCTGCTTAGAGACAAACAACTTACTCTCTAACAAGCAATTTGGTTCAGAAAAAAAAAATTCTGTTAGCTGCAGCTTCTACACTGCAAAAACATTTGGACCACACAACTCAACCAGGGTAAAGCAATAGATGCAATCTACATAGACTTCTGCAAAACCTTTGATTCAGTGGTACATGACAAACTTCTGTTAAAACTAAGTTCCTATGGCATTTCTGGATCTTTGCACAAGTTGACAGCTGCATTCCTATCAAACAGACAACAAGTAGTTAAAATCAGAAGTGCTATATCAAACCCTGCACCAGTTAACAGTGGTGTCTACCAAGGCAGCATATTAGGACCCACACTCTTTCTGCTTTACATGAACAACCTCTACAATCATATTATAAGCAGCTGCTTCCTTTTTGCTGACAATGTTAAACTAACAACACAGACAATACTACCACCCTACAAAAATGACCTTGACTATGTATCTGAATGGTCAAACAATTGGCAATTCCATATCTCTGCTAATAAATGCTCTGTCCTACACATTGGCAACAAAAACCGGAAGCCAAATACAAGCTGGGCAGATATGACCTAATGGATGACCTACACTCTGTCAAGGACCTAGGAGTACTCATCTCAAAAGATCTAAGCCTTAGAGCTCACTGTAAAAAGTGCAGCGCAGCTGAAGGCTGTGGTCAACTGGGCCAGGCCAGGCTGGACAAAGAAACCACTCGATCCAAAGGCACGGATGGTTTTTTTTGGGGGGGGGGGAGAAGTGGGAAGCCATGCCCGCAACTTTTATCCCTCATCCACCACTGGGCACTATGTTGGGGGAGCTTGGGTGTGATTGGTCTTGAATGTGGGGACATGTGCCCCGGCACCCCCCTCCATGTTTTGCAGGTTGACTGGCTGTGGAGCATGGACACTTTTCAAGCACACCCAGACGGGTTGAGTCCTTCCTTGGAATGGACGCCGGGACACAAGGGGCACAAGCTAGGACTGGGTGTCCTCATACATTTCTCCGAAAGGTGTTCTTTTTTTTCCTCCAAGAGGCAACTGGACTTTTTGTTTTTTCTTTGAAGATGTTTCGCTTCTCCTCCAGGAAGCTTCTTCAGCTCTGAGAAAGCTTCTGGAGGAGCTGAAGAAGCTTCTTGGAAGAGAAGCGAAAGTTCTTCAAAGAAAAAGCAGAAACTCCAGCTGCCTTTTGAAAAAAAAAAAGCATCTTTGGGACAACCTGGATGACCGAGAATCCCCATAGACATCCCGCATCCTATTTATTTATTTATTTATTTAAACTTCGAACCCGCTCCCATCTACACAAAGGGACTCGAGGCGG